>JAHRHZ010000014.1:67704376-67727446 GCA_024137785.1 Ginglymostoma cirratum
TCAAGCAGCATCATAGGAGCAGGAAGGGTTTAGGCCCGAAACGTCAAATTTTCCTGCTCCTATGATGCTGCTTGACCTGCTGTGTTCATCCAGCCCCATGCTTGTTATCCCAGTGTTCTAAATAATGTTGGTGAGCTGCAGCCACAACTTGTCACACGACTTATCAGGTAACAACCATAACAGAGGCTCAACTTAAATCGATTTAGATTTATTGACACATGTATATTAAGATACAGTGAAGAGTGTGCACAGAAAATAAGCACAGGAAATGGGATCTAGACCTTTTTAGCTGCAAAATATTCATGAAGGAGAGGACGAGAAAGTTGTTGGGAGGGAGGGGGTCGCTGGTGGTATTGATCAAGAATAATATTAAAGGTCTACTGATGAAGGATACACTATAACATTCAAAGACTGAATCCATTTGGTTAGGGTTAATGAAAAAAAGCTGTTACACTGCTGGGTGTGTACTTTTGACTCCTAAATGATCAGGAGACTGAAATCTCTCTGCAGACGTGTTCCTCGGAAAATGTAAAAATCACAGAGCACTAATAATGGAACTTTTTAAAATATGCACAGGAAATCTTTGTTGATGTCTGTGTTTCTAGCATCATAAGGAAAAGAAGTCAGTGCTGAATCTAGATGGAAGGAATGATATAGGACTACTGGATTGCGTTTGAGAATGAGAAGGCATCAGCACAGGTGGACTGTGAAGAAGGACAGACCAGGAAAATCAGTAAAAATATTACACGGCAAACATGTTCCGGGTAGACTTTGCATGCCCTCACCAGGCATATTTATGGGAGGGTGCCCAGTATAGCACACGATCTTAACGTTGAACAATGTGGAACTATCACATACAGGAGAGCCTTCAGATAGTTTAAAACGCTCACTTTTATTCAGCAAAACAAAGCAAACAAAATATAAACAATTCGAAGCCCCATTACCCCTTTAGAACAGAAACATCATCCTTTCAGTACCAACAAATTTGTAGTCAATAATTGGTCACTGCACCCAGCTCTGATCTACTGGAAGCAGGTGTCAGTTAAGTCCTGTTGAAATTGTTGTCGTGCTGGATCTGCAATGCTCAGTCACACAGAAAGTGATGCTTCTCTTGCTTAATGTCCTCCTTTTCCTACTCAAAAGACTGCAGCTGCTCTCCCAGCTTTTCGGAGTCCTTTCTATCCCCCTGTGCTAAGATTATGTGGGTAAACTCTGTCTAGAATGTACTGAATGTTCACCGCCTAGACCAATCCAAATAGAAGAACCTCATCTTCAGTCTGCAGAACTGCAGAGTGGGGAATGGACTATGGAGCCCGTGTCCCTGTCCACCCCAGATGTACACTGACCATATCCAGGCTCCCGGACTGAGATCAAGAGCTAAATCCACCCCCCCAAGAAAACTCTATTAAGACATTGCATGTACAGGAAATGAACGGTCATGCTGGCACAGTGTGATTGACTGATATCGCACAATGCTATATAGCAACATGTCCACCCACTTGACTGATTACTGTGACAAGTATGACAAGTTGCCTAGCTTTGGGTCTGTGCTAAGCAGCAAGGCAAGACAGAATTACTCTGGACCGTTAAACTCTGGCCGATGTCTCAAAGGACAACAGAGCAAGGCTAGGCAAGAAAGCTGTGAGCACTGAAGTGGGCACAAACCACTAAGGCAAGCAAGTGAGCAACCCTGAGAAGCAGCCTTTCCAAGGGGGCAAAATGTCTTTGCAGCAGCATTCCAATGATCAGTGTGCACTGGCACCTAGGTGCAGCATCGAAGTGCGGAATCAATACTCTTTCACGTCAGGGTTTGTCGCCACCTGGTTTCTACCCGGTGGCTGGGAGAATGGAGGCTGCGTATTCATGAGAATAAGTGAAATTAAATGTTAATGCAAACTAATGCATGCAAATCAGCCTCTCACCATTCACTTCACCTGACGAAACAGCAGTGCTCCGAAAGCATGTGTTTTCAAATAAACCTGTTGGACTATAATCTGGTGTCGTATGACTTCTGACCTTGTCCACCCCAGTCCAACACCGGCATCTCCACATCACTGCATTAAAGTTAGCATTCAAGGTGGAAGGGAACAAGAAGTGGGAGAAAAAAGACAGGCTATGCTAAACAGGATGGCATCACTCAAAGTTGACAAGTCATCTGGACCAGATAGAATGCTGGGTTGTTGAGCAAATCAAACATAGACAGCAGGAGTTCTGTCCACAGTCGTTGAACCCTCTTGAACATGGGAGTGATTCCTGAAGAATCAAGGATTGTAAATTTTACATCCCTGTTCAATGGGATAAGCTTGGTATCTACAGTCCAGTCAGCTTGACATCAGCAGTGACCAAACTGGTGACCATGCTGAAGGAAAAAAATGAAAGTTCATCTGTAAAAGCATGGGTCAGTAAGAGACAGCCAGTTCAGATTTGTTAAAGACAAATTGTGTCTGACGGGGGCAGTGGACACATATATGGATTTACAAAAGGTATTTTGTGAGGTACTGCATAATAGCCTTATTTGAAACATAGAAGCACAGGGTATTAAAGGGATTGTTGGTAACTTGGGAATGCAATGTTCAAAGGCTGAGCGACAGTGTAGTTACGAGTTGATATTTTTCTAACCGGACGGAAGTCTGCAGCAGAGCCCATCAAGGTTTTGTGTGAGGATCACTTCTTTCATTGGTATATCAAATGATATGGACATGGATGCCGGGTGTAAACTTTTGAAAGTTTGAGGATCATACAAAATTTAACACAGTAAATAGTGAATGAGATGCTAGTAGACTTCATGAAGACAAAAAAAGTCTGATGGATAGGCAAATACTAGCAGATGCAATTTTATGTGGATAACTGGAAAGCTAATCCCCTTTCGGAGAAACAAACTGGAGAGGCAGGATAATTTAAATCATACCATTTGGACGGAGAAACCTAAAGACCGGAAGGTACATTTTTACACATGTTTAAGTGTCAAGCTTATGAAGCTTTGAAACATAGGCTATATTTACCTTTGTAAATAGGGCTAGTGACTGCCAATGCAGTGAAAACAGGGAAGGCATAACAAACCATTACAAATGTCTGGAAGGATATTGTGCAGGAATCTGTGCATCAAACATCACAATGTCAAAGTCATGGAAATGGTTGAAAGGAAATTTATCAAGCTGCTATCAAAAATGAAGGCGTTTAAAAGAGACTGAAGGAAGTGATATTGTTCTCCTTACAGCAGAGGGGGTTGAGGGGACATCTAAAGGAAGTACAATACAGAAAATTGAATGGCTTGGTACAAATGCCATGGCAACCTGAGATCATATATTGAAAATAATTAACAAATAACTAGAGGAGAAATAAGGAGAAATGTTTTCATACATTGCATCATTAAAATGTGTAATGCACTAGCTGAAGAAAGTAGAAGAATCAGATCTGCTTGAGCTTTCAAGAAACAATTGAACACTTAATGATAGTGTATTAATTTGCAGGAATATAGGGAAAAGGCTGGGTAATGGGACTAAATTGGATTCGATCACAATGAGTGTTATGTACCTTGGGCTAAACGATCACCTTCTGGACATTGAAATTTTAGGAGCAAATAGTGTGACATCAAGGATGTTATCTGCACAACCAAAGTTCCAAAATATTTCTATGTAAATAGATAAGTACATTCTCAGCAAGTATGTAGGCAGGTAGATAAAATTGATTATACTGACAACATTAAGGACTCAAGAAAATAAAAAGTGCCAAAGGTAAAATATGATGCTCAAGAGAGTGACATTTATTTAATATCAAAATGTAAATTCAATTCATTTATCAACAATTTAAACTTGTATTCTTCCACACTGGGTAAAAAGGTTACAAATAGCATAAATGACACATATGGACTAGACAAGAAATTATATGCTTCAGCCTTGCATGGCAGAGTTTGAAAAACAAATTGAAAGTTACTTTCCCACCACAAGCTATGGGTATCATTGGCTAGCCTAGCACTTCCTGCCTTTGGGAAGCGTGTGGTGAGCTACCTTCTTGAAGTCCATATGGTTGGGGATCAGTAGGTACACCCACAGTGCGGTTATGGAGCATGTTTCACGATTTTGACCTCACCAAAGAGAAGGAATGGTGCTAAATTTTCAACCCAGGATGGTATGTTGCTAGAAGGAAGTATGTAGGTGGTAGTGCTTCAGTGCATTTATTGCCCTTGTCTTTCTAGGTGGTAGAGGTCATGGGTTTGCTGTCAAGGAAGTCTTGATGAATGGCTGTAGTGCATCTTTTAGATGGAACACACTGCTATTTCTGTGCGCCAGAAGGAGTGAGTGTTTAGGATACTGGAAGAGCAACTGACACTTCATAGCACCATTGACAACACCATCTATCACTTTGCTGATGATCAAAAGTTGATCGATATGGCAGTAATTGGATGGATTGGATTTGTCCTGTTTTGTGTGAACAGGACAAAGCTGGACAATTTTCTACATTGTTTGGCAAATGCCGGCGTTGCAATTATACTATAACAGTTTGGCCAGTGGTGTGGCAAGTTCTAGAGCACAAGTCTATAGTAACTTCCTTGACTATTGCCAAGGCTCATGGCTTCTGAAGAAACTAGCGCCATCAACCATTTCTTGATATCATGTGGAACTGAAGTGGCTGAAAACTGGCACCTGTATATGGGAGACCTTGGAAGAGAGCTAGGATGGATCATCCCATAGGTATTTCTGGCTGAAGATTGTTGAAAATATTTCAGCTTTGTCTTTTACATGGATGTGTCGGGCTCACATATCATTGCCAATAGGGACATTTTTGGAGTTTCCTGCCCCCAACTTGTAATTTAATGAATTAAATAACAAGTGGGGGGCAGGAAACTCCATAAATATCCCCAATGGCAATGATATGTGACTGGCTGCGAAAGGACTGTGGAGCATAGATCTGATCCATTGGTTGTGGGCTCACTTGGCCCTATCTAGTGCATTCTGCTGCTTCTGTTGTTTGGCCTTCACATTGTCCTGGTTGACCCCTCATTTTAGGAATGCCTCGTGTTGATCCTAATATTCTCTCCTGGAATTTTCATTGAGCCACACAATGTCAGGCTGTTGTTTGGCAAGGCAGTGGGACAGTTCCCACTATGTTAGCACAAGACCACCACCCCAGCTGTTAGTAAGGAGAACAGTCAACAGGACTCGCAACAATGAAACACGAAATCAAAGGAACAGCGGCTGCATGGACATGAGATTGTCTATGTTGCAGAAAGCACAGCATCACAATAAACACTTTTTTCCCCCAAAGTGGACAGACATGTAACCCAGAGATCAGTACTGGCACCACTGTATCACTGAGCCGGACTTGGGGTAAAAGCATCAATGGTGGTAAAATTTTGTCTAAGTTACACAGGAATGTAGTTATACATTTATTTGTTGAGTCGCCTCAGGATCTTGTGATGCAATAAAATCACCCCTTGTTCTTTGAAATTTCAATGGGTAAATATCAGACCCTACTGGATTATAACACTTCCATCTCAAGAATTCATTGAGTGAACCTTCTGTAAATTGCTTCTCAGCAATTATATTCATGTCTACACAAGGGGAACAAAACTCTATGTAGTACCCCAAATGCAGTCTCATAAGGCTCTCTACAGCCATAGCAATGCTTTTCTACATTTAAACTTGATTCCCTATAAAAGAATGCTTCCTAATTTCTCTTGCTCATGGCTTAAGTTATACAGCTGTGTAGGAAACAGCAACAGACTTCAGGTGAATAGAGACTTTGAAGATGGCAGGATAGCATTAAGAATGCTGTTTAAAACGAGTATGGAATCCTCTAGTTTATAAATAGAGACCGAATACAATATCTTTATAAAAAACATACCTCAGCTGGTGTATTCTACCTACTTCTGGGTGCCACACTATCACGAACATCTCTAGTATGTAAATATACAGAGGACACATATTACAATGATACTGGGATTGAAAACGTCTGTTATGTGGAAAGACGAGTGAATTTGTAGGTAATTCTCTTAACAACACAATGTTAAAATGAGATTTTATGGAGAAGTGAAATTCTTCAAGGTTTCACTGATAGGGAAAATAAGGAAAAACTGTTTGCAGTAGGGAAAGGTCCATAAAAGGGGACATAGATTTAAAGATAAATGACAAAAGAACCAGACATGACATATGGAAAATAAATTACAAAGTTAGTTAGGATCTGGAGTGCCTTGTTTGATAAAGGGTGGAGGAAGTAGTTCAGATAACTTTCAAAAAGTGATTTGGATCAATAGTTATAAAGTGAAAATGTGCAAGAGTATGGACAAAAAGCAGTGAAGTAGGCCTAATGGGATAGCTCACTCTCAAAGAGCTAAGTGGCCTTCTTAGGTCTGGGCACTAAGAAACTGGATTTTATGCTTTACTAATAGCCAACTGGATAAAATCTCTAGGCTGGTGATGACAGATTGCCATGGCAATGAAAAGTGCTGTATGGGTAGACTGTAATTGATAATCAACAACTCAACAATATACTGAAACTGTAAAGGGATTTTTTTTCTTGAAAAACTAATCTCTTTTTCTTTATTCTTTCATGGGATGTGTGCACTACTTAAGGCCAGAAATAATTTGTCCTTCTATAATTGCCTCTTTAAGTTAGTAGTTTGCTAGTTTATTTCAAAGGGCTTTAACAGTCAAACATCTTTCTATATGGACCCAGAGATTCACGTTGGGCTGACTAAATAATTTCCTTCCTGAAGGACATCAGTGAACCAGATGGATCTTTTTTACAACAATGGCTGATGGCTGTTATGGCCACCCTTACTGAGCCGAGCTTTCATTTCCTGATCTTTCAATGGAATTTGAATTTAAATTCCTCAACCTAGCATATAAAGCTAATAGTGGCCACGGCAATCCATCATCGATTGTTGTAAAATCCCATCCCTGGGTCTTTAAGGTACTTTAGAGAGGGGAACCTGCTGCCCTTACCTGGTGTGGTCTCCAGTAATGTGGGTGACTCTTACCTACTTTCTGAAATTGCCTGGCAAGCCACTCAGTTCAAAGACAATTAGGGACGTGCAACCAGTGATACCTGATCCAATGAAAGAATTTAGAAAACAAATGCTTCTGCAATTTCGGAAAAGACCGACTCCACGCTGAATTTGAAACAAAAATATGCTGCTATAGAAGAAAAAAGGACAACTGGATACAAAGCTTCATAAGTCTAATCATTTAAGTCACCTCACATTAATTGAGAATAAAACTGTATTCTCAACTGCAATAATTTTCTCCAAATCACTTGCAAGTAATTCTAACTTGAACGAATTTGCAAAATAGTTGCACAGTAGTTAAAGTTACGATATACATGACATTAGGAAGCATTTGCATTTTGTAAAAGCAAAGGCGACCAATTGATCCGACATATTTTGAAGTATTTTGACAAGGTCAAGTGCTTATATTCAGTTCAGTTTTTGCAGTGTTCGCCCTTCCAATCCGTCTCCTGTAGGGACAACCAGGCTAAGGATCAAGTGCCCACAACAGACTGGAATCTGGAACTGGCAATAGCACTAACTAATTTCACTTATATCGCTGGTCGATGCAGGCTACCAAAAATAAATAAAAAGCTTTTTAAAACAAAAAGTTCCATACTGAGGTAGAAGAAGTTGCCGGGTAGAGAATTTTCACTCAGGTTGTTGTATGTCAAATCAAGCACTTCTAGGGCTGGCAGAGACCCGAATCCTCGTGGCAGAGAGTTCAACCTGTTCATGCTGTTGGAAAGAGATGAAATACAAGAAAATGGGTTTTTATTCTCAACACATGTGAATACACATTTCACTACATTAAAAACTGAGCTGAGGTTCTTTTCTGACAATTTGATAGATGGTAGGCTCAAATTCCCCGAGAAGATAATGTTGGCTCATTTACTAATCAAGAAATTGCACCCAAAATGTGCCGATTAGGTTACAACTTGGGGGTCCAAATCTATTTGCATTCACAAATATCAAACCATCCATGAACCAGTGCAATAGAACAGTGTAACAGAAAGGCAGGAGTGGAAATTGGACCACTGGAAAATGAGGCTGGAGCAGTCATAATGGGGAACAAAGAAATGGAAGAGGAACCAAACAGGTACCGTGCATCAGTCATCGTGGTGGAAGACACCAATAGCAGAATGTAGCGGCAACACTATGGAGGAAGCGCTGGGGAAGCTGAAAGGTCTGAACGCTGATAAATCAACTAGACCGGATGGGCTACACCCTAGGGTTCCGAAGGAGATGGCCGAGGTGATTGTAGAGACATTGGAAGTGATCTCTCAGGAATCCTGGAGTCAGAGAGGGTCCCAGAGGCCTGGAAAATGACTAATGTAACACCCCTGTTTAAGAAGAGAGGGACAAAGAAGACAGGAAACTAGAGGCTGGTGAGCCTGGCCTCTGTCATTGCTAAGATTCTAGTCTATAATCAAGGATGAGGACTTGGAAGTGCATAGCAAAAAAGGCTGAATCAGCACTGGCTCATGAAGGAGAGATCATGCCTGACATATCTGTAAAATTCTTGGAGCAGCAAGTTAAATAAAGGAGAGCCAGTGGACATAGTCAAAGGCTATCTGGAAATCCAAATAGATTAAGTGTTGCACAGGAGGCTGCTAAATAAAGATAACAGCCCACGGTGTTAGGGCAAAATCCTGGCATAGGTAGAGAATTGGCTGAATGGCAGAAAGTAGAGGGTAGGGGCAAAGGATTTCAGGCTGGCAGCCAGTGACTAGTGGCATTCCGCAGGGATGAGTATTGGGTCCACAACTATTCACATCGTATATTAACAATCCAGACAAAGGAACTGAGGACATTGTTTCTAGGTTTGTGGATGACACATACATAGGTGGAGGGACCGATAGTGTTGAGGAAGTGAGGAGACTGCAGAAGGACATGGACAGGGTAGGAAGTTGGGCAAAGAAGTGGCCGATGAAATAAAATATGGGCAAGTGTAAAGTTATGCACTTTGGTCGGAAGAATAGAGGTGCAGATTATTTTCTAAACAAGGAAAGGCTTTGGAAATCTGAAGCACAAAGGGAGTCCCGACTTCAGGATTCTCAAAGTTAAAATGCAGGTTCAGTTGGCAGTTTGGAAGGCAGATGCAGTGTTGGTATTCATTTCGAGAGGGCTAGAATACACAAGCGGTGATGTACTGCAAGGCAGCACAAGGCTCTCTGGTTGGACCATATTTGCAATAGCGAGCAGTTTTGGGCCCCGTATCGAAGAAGGATGTGGTGACCTTGGAGGGGGTTCATAAGGACGTTTACAAGAATGATACCACAGATGAAGGGCTTGTCATAGCAGAAACGACTGAGGATTCTGGCTCTGTACTCAATGAAGTTTAGAAGGTGGAGGGGGGATCTGATTGAAACTTACAGAATATTGAGTGGCCTGGATAGAGTAGACGTGGAGAAGATGTTTCCAGCAGTAGGAGAGACTAGGACCCAAGGGCACAACCTCAGAGTAAAGGGACAACCATTTATAACTGAGATGAGGAGGAATTTCTTCAACTAGAAGGGAGATAATCCGTGGAACTCACTGCTGCAGATAGATGTGGAGGTCAAATCACTGAGTGTATTTAAGACAATGATAAATAGGTTCTTGACTAGTAAGAGATTCGAAAATTACAGGAAGAAGGCAAGAGAGAGAATGAGGATGAGAAACATCAGCCATGACTGAATGGTGGGGCAGACTCAATGGGCCAATAGCCTAATTCTGCTCCTATTTCTTATGGTCTGAAGATAATACAACGGTTTCTTTTTATTTCAGGTAAAAAAACTATCCACTGATGTATTTAAGAGAGGTAGCCTAGTGCAGTTTGATTAATTGCACTAGAGCTACTTTTATCACTACGGATGGGAATTTTCCCACGTAATAAACATTATGAGAAACGTTGGGGTGTTGCACGAGATTGCCAGTGAGGAATTTCCCACTAGTGAGAACAAAACGACCCATTTTCCAAACAAGTGTTGAACAGTGAAACGATTTTCTTATTAGTGAGTGACAAGAGGTCTGTTAGCATGCGTTAGCATCCTGATCGTCACATTAGCTCACATCATTGACTTGCAGTTTCCCATTATCCGTCCTGCTGGATAGAAATTGGAAAGTGACAACTGCCAACTTGAAGGTCAGGGGACAGACTGGTGACTTCAGCTCCCACTTGCAGGGACACACCCTCATCCTGTGGGACCTCCGGGAACATGTCAGTGAGAGTTGGTAATTACCCTCTGTCTGATACCTCCAGGAAAAATAAAACAACAAATGCAGGTCACCTGTGGACTGCAGTGCTTGACCGGGTGCACAGCTGGGTTTTAAAGACGGCCCCGGTGGCAGAGACCCAACAAACTCCCACAGAACTCAGGAACAAAACCAGAAATCGCTGCTGAAACTCAACAGGTCTGGCAGTGTCTGTGGAAAGAAAGTAAAGTTAACATTTTGAATCTGGTGACCCTTCATCGAAGCATAACTCTGCATTCTTCCCACAGTTGCTGCCAGACTGGCTGAGCCTTCAACAGCAATTTCTGTTTCTGTTTCAGGTATTCAACATCCACTGTTTTTTGTTCTGTCCCAGCAGAGGCCAACATTTTAATCAGTGCAGAATGACAGAATACAACAAGCAGGGCACTACACTATGTGGTGTAGGAGCAAGACAGCCGAGAGAAAACTCTTCGGGGCTCACAGACACAAATTCTCCATGAAACTCACTAATATTGGACACTAGTCAATTTCTGGTGAGATCCAGCCCAAAAGTTTATTTTTTAAAAAATGTCTATTTCTCCATCTGTGAATAATCTGGTTTAAAATCCTTGAAAAAAATGCCTTGAATACTGTCCTGAAAGATTAATGGCTGAGTATCCTATGAATGCCACCTCAAGGTTGTGCAAAGAGCAAAAGGAAAGCGAGGTCATTCTGAAGTGACAGGGAAGCAGCTGCCCATTTAAAGATGGCGCTGCAGGACGCAACATAACAAAACTTGCACAGAATTAGTGTTTCTTTTCTCCTCCTAGCAGCCTCGCATTCTCTCTCTCCTCCACTCCCCTACAGTCTCCCATCAACATAAAGCCAAAGAATAGCTGATCAATTTTTTATTAGGTACTTTGCTGCTTCTAGATTCAACATGGAATTTGTATGATTTGCAATCAAAGCTTCGGTCCTATTTTTGGACAATATCCATTGGCACAAATTCGATCATCTTCCCATTCACACCTCCTCTAGAAACATCTTTTGGTTCCTTTGCTCATCCCATTAGAATCGTTTTTCAGTTTTTCAAGGTCACCCCTTTTGTCATTTAATCTCTCCTGCTTTCCAAATTCAAGACCTTCCCTGTTTGTTTCTTCACACCTTTAGGAGTCAGGCATGATTCAGTTGGTATTATTCTTGCCTTTAAGTCACATGGCTCCAGGTGAAAGTACCACTCCAAGACTTGGGCGTAAAATCCAAGGCTGCCACTCCAGTGCAATATTGTTGGACTGCTGCATTATCAGAGTTGCTGCTTTTCAGTTGAGATGTTAAATTTAAGTACCCTCTCAAATTTAATAAAAGATCCAGTAGCACAATTTTTATAGTTATTATCATCAATATTTATTCCAGAAATCCACTTCACAAAGAGATTATATTGTCATAATCACATTGCTAATTTAGAGAACTTGTTGAACACAAAATGGCATTATGTTTCCTACATACAATTGTGTCTATATTTTAAACTATTTAATTGATCGAAAATCACCTCGGGATATCCAGTGGTGGGGACAAGTGCTATTTATATGACAACAAGTCATTCTCCTTTTTTGCTCCTGCTTAGTTTAAAAACATCTCTAACCACTCCCAATTCTGTTGAATGATCAACTACCTGCAACATCTGCACAGGTGTTACCAAGTCTACTGAGTCCTTGCAGCATTTTGTTTTGATTTCAGATTTCCAGCATGTGCAGTATTTCACACTTCTGGCCACAGCGGTTCTCTCTGTTCCATGTCAGCAATTTGGCTGTCAGTTTCTGGTCACCAGGTTTAAGGGAAATTAATGTCAGTCCAATTTTCACCAAATTCTCTGATAGCTCTCAAACGACAGAAGATGACAATAAACTGTTACTTTAAATTTTATAGATCAACAAAAATGTATTAAACATAGTTCATGCTTGTAAAATCAATTTTGTGTCCATTTACAACAGACCAATGGTAAGCTTCCAACTAGAAAATGAACACAAACCATAAGGTTCATATATACTCTTTCAGATAGGAAGGGTCAAAAGATTCAGAGTGCAGGCTTACTGGTAAAAGGGAAACATACTTCAGAATGCAAGCCTCTTACCTACTAAGCATTTAGTTTCAAATCCTGTTTAGCAAAATGTTTTCATCTAAAGACACGTGTTTTGAATAAAATGAAATTGGCACAAATTAGGCACTTTCATGGCGTCACTGGCCAGGCAGCATTTATTGCCCATCCCTAATTGCCCAGAGCGGGGTTAAGAGTCAACTTCATTGCTGTTGGTCTGGAGTCACATGTAGGCCAGATCAGGTAAGGATGGTAGTTTCCTTCCCGAAAGGACGTTAGTGAACCAGGTGGGTTGTTCCCGACAATGGATTCACGGTCATCATCAGACTCTTAATTCCAGTTATTTATTGAATTCAGATTTGAACCCAGGTCCCCAGAACAGTACCTCGGTCTCTGCATTAACAGTCCAGCGATAATACTCCTAGGCCATCACTTCCCTCTTGGGAGATAGATCCACAGTGCCGTTAGGGAGCGTGTTCCAGGATTTTGACCCACTGATACTGGAGGAATCGTGATAGTTTTATGTCAGCTTGGAGAGAGACTTGCAGGTGGTGGCCTGCACCTGCTGTCCTTGTTCTTCTGGGTGATCAAGTTTGTGGGTTTAGAAGGTGCTGTCAAAGGAGACTTGGTGAGATAGTGTAGTGCAATATTGTTGCCACTGAGGCAAATGGTGTGGATGTTTAAAAGGTGACAGATGTGGCATCATTTAAGCAGGCCAGCTTTGTCCTGGATAGCAAAGCTCCTTGAATGCTGCCTGAGCTGCAATCATCTAGCAAGTGCAAAGTGTCCCAACACACACTGTGATTCCAATGTAGAAGGTACAAATCCAATGTAAATTAATTGCCACATAAGTCCCAGCCTCTAACTTGCTCCTGGAGTCAACGTATTTTATGGCTAATCCAATTTCGTTTCAGTCAGTGGTGAAAGTAGGACGTTGATAGTGAGGGATTCAGAAATTGAAATATCATCGAATGTTAAGGAATGCGAATGATCGCCAGGTTGTATCTTGTTGGAGATGGAACTTTCAAGGTACAAATGCTACTTGCCACTTATTCGTCCAAGCCTAGGTGTAATTTAGGGATTGCCCCATTTTGACATGGACTGTTTTGGTGTCTGAATCATCATGAGTGATGCTGAATATGGAGTAAGCTTCAATGAAAATCCTACTTCTGACCTTACAACAGGGAGAAGGTCTTGATAAAGCAACTGAAGATGTTTGGCAATGTACTAGGGCTGAAATAATTGGCCTTTAGCAATCTCAACAATCTTCATTTGTGTTAGCTTGGGGTCCAGCCAATCAACC
Source organism: Ginglymostoma cirratum (assembly GCA_024137785.1). Classification (NCBI taxonomy): domain Eukaryota; kingdom Metazoa; phylum Chordata; class Chondrichthyes; order Orectolobiformes; family Ginglymostomatidae; genus Ginglymostoma; species Ginglymostoma cirratum. Next base: position 67,717,937 of record JAHRHZ010000014.1, read on the forward strand.
AGACTCCCACTGAATCCAGTTTTACTCAGGCTCCCTGGCGCCACACATGATCAAATGCTGCTTTGATGTCAAGGGCAGTCACTGGCATTTCACTTTTGTCCATGTTTTGAACAAAACAGTGAAGATGTGGTTAGGGGCTGAGTTGCCCTGGCTAAATCCAAACTGAGCACGTGAGCAGGCTAATGTGCAAAATAAAAACTGAAAGAACTGCAGATGCTGGAAATCAAAAAAAAATTTGCTGGAAAGGCTCAGCAGGTCTGACAGCATTTGTGGAGAGAAATCAGAGTTAATGTTTCGGGTCCGGTCATCCTTCCTCAGAACGGGGTCATTGGATCATGGACCCAAAACGTTAACTCCGATTTCTCTCCACAGATGCTGCAAGACCTGCTGAGCTTTTTCAGCAATTTCTGTTTTATTTTAAAAATGTTGTGCAAGTGCTGCTTGATAGCATTGCCAACAACATGTTCATTAACTTTGCTAATAATCAAGTGTAGATTAATGGAGCTGTTTTCTGCATCTTTAGGTTTGTTTGGCTTTGCGCAGACAGGACATACCTAGATAACTTTCTACATTTGTGGCCTAATTGTCATGCAACAGTCTGACTAGTGGTGTGGCTCCTGCCAGAGTATTGTCAGAACCCATAGCAAACTGAAATGTTCTTCTTCAACAAGGGAGACTGTGTCTTTCTGCAGGATGCTGCTGTGGGAGCTTGAATGTTTGGGGAAGGGGCTGAGAATAGGAAAAAAAAATGGCTTTTCGAATTGTGTAGCTTATCTGTAATTCATCTTTTAAGTAGGTTATTTGCAGAATATGGGAAAAAATGTTGAATTTGGGAATGCCCCCCTCCATTTCTACTTTCTGTCCAGGTCTCATTTTTCCTGTTTCTTTATCGACCCAACACAGTATAGTGCAATTCAACTGCCCATTAAGATTTACCTACCCAAGGTTAAGATGCTTCAGTTTCTGTAGACTACTTATTTGTGTTGGAAGATCTTCGATCTGATTGTTGAAAACATTCAGTACTTCCAGATTCCTCAGGTCAGCTATATTTGCTGGAACACCTGAAAAGTAGCAGAGCAAGAATACTCAATATCACTTTTCATTTTATAATTAATGCCAGTGTAAGGAGAAGCAAAGTATAAATACTAAACAGAAAATTATTATATTTTTTGGGTACCCACCACATTGCAATGTGTACCCAAAGTATGACGGTGACTACCCATTCCCAACAAGTGAAACAATTTTAAGAATTCTTCATGTTTTTGGAAAAGACAATCAAGACAGAGTTGGCTAGATGTTCAGCTTCAAGGTGGGTAGAGCGTGAGAGAAAACGTGAGTGCAAGAGCTTGCTGCTTCCGCAATAACTGTTTGAAAACGGCCCACCTCAGACAGTAATAATGACAGCAACATGTGGCACTGTCCTTCGTGCTCTCACCTCCAAACTCCCCATGCACCATCTATGCCACTTCATGCCCTCCTAGAACTTCTATGCCAATCCATAGCATTACTATGCCCATTTATGCCCTCTATACTTTGTACAGAACCAATGAATGCTACAGGAACAACAGGTTATTTGAAAAAGCTTTTAAAAATAAGCTTCCCTTAAAATATGGTTTTCAATACAGCCTTATAAAAGTGATAATCATCCAGGCATTTTAAATTATTATTAGTGCAAGCTGCAAGCATTTGAAATCTATTTATTTGTGTAAATAAACATTGAACAATTAGCATATTAGGTCACAGGGTAAGTTTTGTTAATTGAGCATTTTCTTTGGGGTGCAAGCTGTTTCAATAGTGTATGAAATACATACAAAGACTTGATGAGGACAGTTTTGGGGGAGAAGAAATATGCTTTCACAGGATGCGTCCTCTGGCCACCCACGTTCCTACCCCCACGTCCATCAGAAGCCTACTACTCCCATCATGCAAAAGACCACCAGCCATTTCTTTGCTTCACAGCTTGCTCTGAAATGCTCCCCGTCTAACTCCACGCCAAGTCTTCAGTCAGACTTATGGATGGAAAACCTATAAGGGCTGAAAGACCGAGGCTGTAAAACTCAAACACTATCCCCTACAGGCAAACTTCTAGATTTTTGTCTAAAACTCCAGTTCCTGCTTCAGCAACCTGCCAAAATATCGAGGTTACAGATTCCAAAATATTTCTCAATGCGGCAGTTCATTGTATATTGTGATGAATGGTGTGTGATTTATATATTCAAATGAATTTCAAATATGAATTTCAAACTGGTGGCATATGGACATTGGTCTTTTTTTCACAAATTGGTTTAACAAATAACTAGGTCAGTCTTTTTAAATCAGTATGCATGTTAGACAGCAGATAACTAAAGACCTCCTTGAAGGAGTTAAAGGAAGTTTCTTTATGTTATGAGAATTTACAACAGGAGTCTATTAGTATAAGCCATTAGCAGAAACCACGATGAGCAAGTTTTCCTTAAATTTAGTTAAAATCTTCTGAATTCCATTTAAAAACCTGACTAAAGTCAGGCATAAGAATAGTTTCTCCAAGAAAAAAAGGGGCGTTTGGTTAGAACAGTTAAGGGAACGTGTAACCTTTTTTCAGGCTGAGAAAATCCAAGAGAATTCAAGGAAAATACTTCACAGCTCACAGAATAGGAACTGGGGTGTGGGGTGTGGTGGGGATGGGGTGGTGGGGGGGGGGGGGGTGGTGCAGGAGAAAAGCAGTTTAATCAAACTACGATTGGGCCGGGAAGGGTGTTTTTTTTTGTTTTGTTTTATGTTGAGTAACTGCAAAGTGATAATGTGGGGGACTAGACAGGACTTTATCTTGCTGTGTTTTCAAAGGTTTCAAAACGTGTTTTATTTAAATAGCTTGGATTATTTTTTTTTCCCGGTGAAATAAACTCTGTTTCATTGCCAAAACCAAATCTGTGTGTGTTTATGTTTGAATGAGTGCTGCATTAATTACAAAAAAAAAAAATTATCGAGCAAATCAGATTTCATTCTGGGATCTAACTTGTCCAGAAGTAACATCAGCTGGAATATAACTTTATAATGAGAACCACCAATGTAATCAGTACATATTTAGCTCCAAATCCATGTTTAAAAACTTCATGTTCATGTGCTCCAAATGGAAGGAGCACCTGTTTGAGGCCACATCATTTGAAAAATCAAAGTGGAGTTTTTGTTTTAAGCAAGAGTATTAAGGGTTCCAGAACAAAATCTAGTAAGTGGAGAATTAAGGTTATGATGAACTGTGTATAGTATAGTTATATGCACTGTATTAATATCATTTTTGGAGACTGCATTTCAAAGTATTGCATAATGAACATTGGTTAATTTTATGAAGGGTTTTCTTGAACAAAATGGCTGGAGAGTTCTTCTTTAACAGTGACCTAATCCCATGTATGTCAGAGAACAGATGATGCAAACCCTTGTGGTGGCAGTGCAAAAAGAGTTTTACATTGCTGGGGTTTACGACAGGTAAACATTTAAGGCCATTAGCTTTGTTCGCAATTCAGAAGATTGTTGGATGAGCAACTAGTTTTTTAAATTCAGTTCTGAAGCAAGTTTCTCAGTTCAGTTCAGAAGGCACCAAATGTGGAGTCTAGAAGCCAGTTTAGTTTCTCTTGGTTTAGAGTGCCTCAACATTGAATTTAGTTTGTGAAACTTCCCAACCAGGATAGTGTGGTAGAAATCTGCAGGTTATTAGAACTGTGAAAGTTTAAACTCTCAGGCTTTCAGAAAAAAGTTTATGTCAACAAGTTTGGGAAGAATTCATCGAACCGTCTCCACAGACCTAGACCAAGAAACTGTCAAGAGTCAGCTAAGTAGAACCCAAAAATGTCAAGTTATGGGATATAATTTCTCTGGACCAGAGTCTCTGCAATGGGTAACATCAAGAAACAGGGTGAAACTTTGTTTTACATCTTGCTAACCACCTTTGATGTTTACATAGCTTGTTTTGTTTTTTAAAACATTTCTTCTTTTATGCATGAATCTTCTCAGCTATTAAAGGAAATCTGCAACCTGATGTAAATAACCACATTAACCAACTAAACAAAACAAAAGAAAGATTTATGAAAATTTTATCCGAGATCCAAATGTCCAGTGGGACCAGTGGATGGAATCATAAGCGACAGATCAGTCATGATGAAATTCATTGAGAGAGCAGGTCCAAAAGGTGGAATTGCCTACCCTATTCCCATGAGGAATAAAACATCTGCCTGGACTAATAATGAACAATTGACCAAAAATAAGGCTTGTAAATTATATCGGTAACTTTCAAACATCAAGTGATGTGCTTTCTTTACTGCTCAGATTGAACAAAAAGGAAACAAAAATGATCCCAATGGTTTAATCAAAGAACAAATGTCTACCTATTTGCCTATGGAAGTCAGAAAAACTCAAATCAATAGCAATAAAACAGGTTACAACAGATCAGGCTCGAATCAATACTTGCTCATTAGAAACTACACAGCCCGTGAATTGTTCAGTGCAGATTTAAGTGCTGATCAACAAGTTACACAAAATTTAGATACAAATTCAATTTAAAAACCTGTTGTACAAAAAGGTTTCACCATCTGAATATAGTTTCAACAGACCCACAAACTCTCAGTAAGTAATGAAAGAATATAATGTTAACTGTAATGAAATGATTACAAATTGCATGCATCAACATTGCACTATCAGGAACAATTATTGGTCAAAAACAACCATCTGGAAAGGTATCCCCAACTATGGGAGAGACACAGTAGTGCAGTGGTAATGTCCTGAGTCTAATAACTGAGAACACTAGATGAATGCTCTCAGGTTGCGAGTTGAAATGCCACGGTAACCATTGGTGGAATTTAGACATCCTTGCGGTGCAGTATTATTGTTTGTATGTCCGGACCAAATGGTTTAGGTTCAAGTCTCTCCTGCCCAGAGGTGTGTTCTGGGTGTTCCATCATTCCTTGATCAGCTTTCCCTGAACCCAGGAGCTGTTAACTGAACTTTGTCTTTATTTTACATTTTTAAAAAAAATTATGTTTGACTTCCATCATTAAAGTCACCGAGGTGAGGGCGACTGATAAAACTGTTCATTGTACTTTTCATGTAAAAGTACATGTGACAATACATTTCTATTCTATAACATGCGTGAAAACCGGTTGATCAAAAATACCTGTCCCCAGCTGTGAGAATTAAGATCATTTATCCCGCTTTCCCATCAAACCTCCAACCCTGAAACCACATGCCCCAGCCCAAAATTTAGAGCGAGATGCAAATAAATCAATAGTTGGTTAGCTCACTCGGATGGATGGCAAAATTGAGATACAGAGTGATGCATGTAGTCCTGCCTTCTTAACCATGTACCTCACTTGAAGAATGGTAACCCTCAAGTTAAACTCAGACAGCAGCACTGTTAGCTCCAGGACAGTGGCAATTTCCTTCCTTATTTAGGTAGGATATAATTCTACTAAAATCAATGCACAGAAAGTTCACTGAACTGATGCATGGGATGAAGAGCTTGTTTTATGATGAAAATTTGTACAACTTGGGCCTGTATCCATTGGAGACTAGAAGGATGACAGTTATCTAATGGAAAACATACAAAAGTTGATAAGGGCATGCTGATAGGATGGATGCTAAAAGGACATTTCTCTTGTTGATGGAGATTTGATTTAGGGTGTTAAATGGAGAGGAGGAGAAATTTCTTCTGAGATTATCTTCCCCAAGGAATTGTGTAGGCAGGGTCATTGAATATTTTCGAGCTCGAGTTAGATAACTACTTGATAGATAGTGGAGCTAAAGGGTTATAGACAGACCGAACCATGTAAAACAGTTACAACAAAGCACGGTCTCAGATTGTAATAGGAACAAAACATTAATGTATTGGCACATTAAAAAAGCATTTTTGCAATTTCTTTATCTTCCAAATTTCACCATCCTCATGCAAACAGCCAACTTTTCATGTAATGCTACTTATGACAGTGAAACATTCCAGGATTGCAAATCAGAAAAAAAACTCCATTCCAAGGGAGGAAACATAATGACAGGTAAATAATGACTTGGTTAAATGCAAGGCCTTGAAAAGGTGTCTTTAAAAAGTAGTGGTATCGGATGTCTGGGAAAGAGTTTCAAAGCTCAAGAGTCACCATAGTGGCTTTCCCTTCTCTAACTAGTCTGGGAGCTCAGTTCTCACTTATTGTGTAGGAAGTATAAGTCCACTATAGTCAAAGACATCTGGGCTTGCTGCTGGCTGAGACATAGACCAGTCATGGTCAATGCGGTCTCCTGGACTAGTTTCAATTGCCATTGGGATTGGAGGAATTTTCATGTTTTGTTTTTATAAATTGGCCTTGGGTTTTATTTATCTTAAGTCTTTCCCACAGATTACATAAAATCCAGAGGCAAAGATACGTTGACATGATGCACTGGTACTAAAATATTCATCAGTATCTTTTCATTGTTACATGAAGCAAATAATTCACATTGGATTTTAATTGAACATAGCGTCAAAACAGAGAAAGACAGTTTTCTAATTTAACTATTACTATTTCTTCAAAAGTGACACTAAGTCAAGTACAAAAGAGGCAGCTAGAAAAACAACGTGGCTACTGAAAGTGGCTCGAAAAATTCCAATTTCATTTTGATGGTCGCTACTTTTTTGAATTTGTTTTAATCAAGAAGCCATATCATGAATGCTCATTTTGTTATATTTAAATCCTCCTTTTAATTTAATAGCAGCTTCTGCAGTCCTCATTTCTAAGGTATAAACGTTGACTAGAAATAGAAAACCACTCAGCACCATCCTTCCCATATGCAAGACCAAATAGTGAGTAAAGTTATGTTGAACATGCAGTTGTTATTTAGGTCAATCTAAAATTGAAACAAAATCTGAAGCTATGGAACGAAAATGAACAAACAATAAAAAAGTAGCATAATAACTACGATGAGTAATAATTTAAAGGCAGTACAAGGTCCGTTTGCTGTTTAGAAAATGTGTGAAAAGAAAAAAAATTAGGTTGATGAAATTATTCACTTTTTTTAAAATGCCCCATTTTTCTTTCTTGTAGTCTATTATGAAATGTTATTTGGAACTTCTATTTTAATGATCAATTTTACTCAAATTATCTATTAAGTTCTTCAATAAAAAATAATTTGCGAAGGTCTCAATCCCCCCCCAAAGCCTATACCTGGATCTTAAAAGAAGATGGAGTGGTATCAAGGCCTGGAAAAAAGTTCTAAAGCTCAAGATTCATCCACGGAGGGTGAATTTGTACAGAGGTGGAGTGACAATAATTGAGAACAAACTTTTCTTTGAAAAAAAGGAAACTTCTTCACAATTAATATTGTTGCATGTATAAAGCAAAAGCAGAAAAGAAAACATAGCTCTCAAAAATAAATTGCTGAGTTTTTTTGGAACCAATTTCAGTCACCATATTGGTTTTCCCATTCAACTGTTCACTTACATTAAACATACTTTTCAAAATTATTGTCAATGTATCTTTAGAAATCCACAAAGCAAGAATGTTCCCTTAACAGATCTACTTCTATCTAATTCTAAACATTAGATCTCTAGAAAATCTCAGAAGATTACAAATGAAGGTTTAGGGCTGTGCTGCTTCCTAGTTAGGCAAGTACAAATGCCCTCGAGATCTTATTCTAAACCTCTTTCTTTACACACTCAATTTGTCATGACTCCTCAATGTAACTTTTTGCTGCCTTCCATCGTGCCTTGGGAATTTTAGATTTCATATAAGTAAATGCCTGGTTTGCAGCCACATTGTATGAGATATTGAGCTACTTTCAGCAGGCATTCTGAAAATCAAATGTAAACTTATGAGCTCTACGCTAGATAAAGTCCTGAGGTAAGGGAAGGAAAAGCTTGATGAAGTGGCCTCACCTGTACGTACTGTCAACCTGCCTTTCTTTTCCCTTCGATGGACCTGCTGTACAGTTCCAGCATTTTGTGTTTTCATTTCAGGTTCCCACATTCACAGTTTCTCTATTAATCTTTAAGAAGTGTACTGGGACCAGGCTAATGCATAAATTATAGTGCTACAGAGTTGAGATCAATCTGCAGGAGTCAAAACTGTCCCACTAATGGACTTTATCCTAGAACTGAAGCAGCAGCCTTCATGTAGCAATAGGCTTTGTATTTCTCATGACAGCTAATACAGCAGCTGCTTAACAGAATTGCCAATTAGTGTTAAAGTATGAGGAATTTTGTGACACAATTCATACCTTAAGACCAACTTTACTGTCCAAGCTAGTTTAATTCATAATTCTTACATATTCAGAGGTTGCTGATGTTATCTATTTGGTTTGTAAATTGACATGGTCCCATAAGGACAGGACACTAAACCTATTAGCCATGTCCAATTTAAAAATTTACCAAACTGAAGTTAAGTAGCATAAGATTTTAAGCAATTAGGAGTTTTATAAAATGCCTTCTGCATCTTAGGTGCCACTTGAAGCCTCAATAATTGGGTGATAAACCCAGAGGATTATAAAATCAAACATGAATTTTGAGTTAACACACCCTTGGTTCTTCCATTTATTATCCCAGCAAGAACATTATCTTAAGCAGTTCTACTGATTTCCCAGTATTTACTCAAAAAACATATCCTGCATATGAAACCAGTTATTTACAGTGAAGAAGCAAATTTCTGGCTGTGGGCGGTTCAAATGCTGATTGTGAGGAATTCTATGCCAAGCCTCTAGCAGTTTTTTTTTAAAAAAAACTACAAAGAATGCTACAAGTACTTAAGACATTACTAATGGACTAAGCAGCAGGCAGTTACTAAAGTTTGGAGCTGGATGAACACAGCAGGCCAAGCAGCATCAAAGGAGCAGGAAAGCATGACCTTTCGGGCCGAGACCCTTCATCAGAAATGGGGGAGGGGAAGAGGGTTCTGAAATAAATAGGGAGAGGGGGAGGTGGATAGAAGATGGATAGAGGAGAGGATAGGTGGAGAGGAGGCAGACAAGTCAAAGAGGCAGGGATGGACCCCAGTAAAGGTGAGTGTAGGTGGGAGGGTAGGGAGGAGATAGGTCAGTCCAGGGAGGACGGACAGGTCAAGGGGGCGGGATGAGGTTAGTAGATAGGAGATGGGGGTGGGGCTTGAGGTGGGAGGAGGGGAGAGGTGAGAGGAAGGACAGGTTAGGGAGGTGGAGATGAGCTGGGCTGGTTTTGGGATGCGGTTGCGGGAGGGGAGATTTTGAAGCTTGTGAAATCCACATTGATACCATTGGGCTGCAAGGTTCCCAGGCTGAATACGATCTGCTGTTCCTGCAGCCTTTGGGTGGCATCACTGTGGCATTGCAGGAGGCCCAGGATGGACACGTCGTCTGAGGAATGGGAGGGGGAGTTGAAATGGTTCGCGACTGGGAGGTGCAGTTGTTTGTTGCGAACTGAGCACAGGTGTTCTGCAAAGCGGTCCCCAAGCCTCCGCTTGGTTTCCCCGATGTAGAGGAAGCCACAATGGGTACAGTGGATGCAGTATACCACATTGGCAGATGTGCAAGTGAACATCTGCCTGATGT
>JAHRHZ010000014.1:67727846-67754016 GCA_024137785.1 Ginglymostoma cirratum
TGCTGTGTTCATCCAGCTCCACACCTTGTTATCTCGGATTCTCCAGCATCTGCAGTACCTATTATCTCTCGTTACTAAAGTTTGTTCAGTTTACAGAATCAGAAAGATTATACACTCAGTCTTGTATATGAATCAACCCCTGATTACTTGCCAAAAAGATCCAAGATCTTTCTACTAACGAAGTTACCTGATAGAATCATAGACTGACCCACCATTAAAGGCAATAGTTCTGCTCTTTGTAGCCTCAAAAAAACAGTAAATACACAGTCGAGTTCAAACTTAGTTTTCAGATTATACAGGAGACAAATAATTGTGTCGCAACTAGAGCATTCAAAATAACAGAAGAACACCAGAGAATGGAGGTAGTTTTTTACGTTGTTCAGACAGATGCCTAAGTATGTGTGCAAAAGAGAGAAAAGCCTAGCACATGGACACAAATAGAAAATTAACTTGTAAAATGTGTCAATGAAAATAGCCAAAATTCACTCAGTTTCTTGTGGATGTATCCAAATCTTTGCCTTCAATAAGCAAAAGAAATAAGGACTGCCAATTTTGAAAGCCCACCCTTTTTGAAAGCCTACTAAGTTGAAGAGTTTTGTATTGTGAGAGAAAACCAAGAATATTACATAAATCTAATGGCAGATTCAATAAAACTTCTTTTTGCTTTCTAATGCAGGGTTTTGAGAGTAATATTAACCCTGGCAACTCTGCAGTCAAACATATGTACAGATGGTGCAAGGTGAATTTCAAGTAGTAAAAAATTTATCTGCATGTAAGTCTTTATTTACGCTTAAAAATGTACTGTCAGAAACTAGACATTTGCACAAGCACACAGTATAATTTCCTCAGCCTTCTCAATTTGCACTGCAGTGCTAATGGTAGATTAATTAATTCCCTGTGCTGACTCAAGTTTAGTTTGAGAATACACCTCCTTCCCATCTGAATAGCTTGTGCACATGAATGCCAGAACAGCATAAGAATACACTTGATCTTATTAAAAATTTGTTAAAAATACTGAAAATTATTCAACGTAACCTCCAGAATTCAAACAAGCTATCCTGGGAAAGAAGTTTTCATACAGAATTCACAGAATGATAGAGCTTACGAGGAGGGTATTTGGGCCCACATGCCTGTGTGTACGCTTTGAGAACTACATGATTATTCCCCTTCCTCTTTACCCTCAATAACACAAATTATCTGCTTACAGAAATTGAATTAAATTGTTTCAATATTTAGAAAAGAGGCCCATCAATGCTGGCTGTTTAAACATACTGAAAATGCTTCATTCGCATTGAGACAGGGATTTCCGCATACCCAACTCCTCTTCCCAGCTCACTCCCTCCCTTCGTTCCACTCCATCCCAAGTCATTGTTGTCAAATCTAATGAGTTGCAAAATCAGCATTGATTAATTACAAATAATCTCTCAGCTCATTTAATAAATATATAATTCATTCATAGCACTAATATGACGAGCTACAAATTTTTATAAGTTTTGTGGTTCAAGTCACTCTCTTTAAAATTAAAAATCCATTGTCCAGACACATTGGTGTCTTCTAAACTGTAAACTACCAGGCACCTTTGAAAACTTTCATTCAACCGTGCTTACGTTCACACAGGTCATGGTGAATATCTTAGCTTTCATTGTTTGATCCTGGTTCTCACTCTCAAACTCGATAAGTGAAACTCAAAATAATTACATCTTTTGGCCCTCAGTCTCAACACAATTCTTTAAATAGCAAAAAAGGCTCTAACTCTGCCCACTTTACATTGTACAAACCCCAAAACCAGGGAGCATACAATGGGAAACAACAATCTTCATCATCCTACAGATGCAAGTCACTGATTGCCCTGGTCTGGAATTGCTGCTTTCTAATCAAATTTTGGAGTAGATTTACCACTGAGGCAAATGCAAGTACAGAATGTTCTAATTTACCCAGTTCATTGCCAATATCACCACTGAAGAAAATTACAGGTAGTTCTGTTTACAGACACGTTTGAATAAATACCATCGGTGACTATCTAACAAATGTTGAGAGCTGCAGTAAATAACCACTTAGTGCAAAGCTTATAACTACTGTAGTTAGCTGCCCTCAGGAGTCTTGAAGAAAGCATTGATATATCCATAGTTAGACTCTATTCATCCTCTACATAATCACACCATTTGCAAAGTAAAACAAAATGTTCATGTACTGCTCTGCATCTCTTGCCAGTGAAGAGATTTTGTTGTTTAGACTTGCTAATTGATTAATATTTTAAAAACTTTGCTACCCATATATTCACATTAAAACATGTTTTTGTGCCTAAATTGGAAATTCATGCAACTTACAGTTAGTTCAATTCGGTATGTGGCTTCATAAAAATATTAGGTTGGAAGATACATTTTCTGACGTTTACAAGATAAAACAGACCTTTAAAAACAGGAGAATTTATCAAGTCCAAAGAATACATAACAAAACCAGTCAATGGGTATCACAAGGCACGATTCTCGCACAACATTGAATTTTATGGTTGTCATTGTAAAATTTTCAATAGAACCTCATATCCTCCGTGTGCCAGTAAACAATTTAATCAGCAGAATGCACAGCAATGAATTTTTACATTTAACAAGTAATTTGGCTCAATGAGTTAGAAGAGTGTTTTGTTGGTTAAATGTCCAGTTTAGACATAAATTTATAGAAACCCTATAAATAATATTCTGTGCTCAACAAGTAATAATTCAGAAGCTAAATGCTGCCATTTAACACAGGTGGCATCATTTAGGATTTGTGAACTGGTTAGGTTTATCGGCAAACTACAACTCAGGTCTTCTCAACAAGGATTAAATCTCATCTGTGACCAACTTTACAGGAAATTTTTAAAAAAAGGAAAGATAATTCAAAACAGGTGCAGTCACAAGTACAAAAGAAGTGAGGATATCAGTAATCAAAGGGGAAAGCTTGGAAAATGGGAGCAGGATCAGGCCTGACACCTGAATGATCCCTTATATTTCGACAGACAGACAGACAGACATCCTGTGCAGCTCTCTCTTAATTAACATTGTTGTAGACATATAAATATACTAACTAGGAGCAAGATCTCCATTAGTGACAAAGCAGGCTTGAGGGGATCATGGCTGATTTGACCAATCTTAAATTCAGATTCTCACTTTCCACTGATAACCTTCTAACTCCTTACTGAAGTAACTGCACAGAGGCCAGTATCCTGTCACCAAGTCACTGTTTATTTCCTTGTGCATTGTACACTGGCTGTGGCCAGCCAGCTTAGAGTCAGTCCCCTAAACTGAGGAGATTCTAAATCCCCTGTTTGTATTGGTTGGCCAGGTCTTCCTGATTGACCCAGGTTACCAACCCAATCAGAAGGAACTCATCGTCAACAAAGTCCACCTGGTTTCAATCACTTAACAAGGCTCTATCGACTACACCCTTAAAAATACTCGGATTCAAGGCTCTAAAAGATTCATGACCTTCACAGCAAAGAAAAATTTGTTTTAAATGGATGACCCATGATTTTAAATAGTGATCCCTGGTACTAAATTCTCCCAAAGGGGAAAACATCCAATCCATATCCATACTGTCAAGATTCCTCAGAATCTTATGTGTTTTAATCAAGTCATCTCTTACACTTCTAAACTCCATCAGATACAAGGCTAGTCTATTCAATCTTTCCTCAGAAGACAACTTGTTTATTCAGTGTATCACTCCAGTAAACCTCTGAATTGCCTCCAATGCATTTACATCCATTCTTAAACAAAGGCAACCAATGTTGCACATGATACTCTGGATGTGATCTTGCCAATGCCCTGTATAACTAGAGCAAAGTCTCCCTATTTTATTGATATTTTCTAATCAACCTGTACAGAGATGTTATTACAAAATTATAAAATTCTATTAGCTTTCCTAATTAACTGTTGTGTCTTTTCTGATTCACGCACAAGGACACTCCAAATCCTCTATAATCTCAACAGTTCTGCCATCTTTCACCATTTAGATAATATATTTCATTTTCCTTCTTTCTGCCAAGATGAACGATTTCATGTTTTCCAAAATTATACTACATTTATCACATTTTTTCCATTCATCTAACCTAACAATTTCCAAAGAGTGAGTCATGACTTTCAAGTAACATCATCTTGTTAAATTCACTTCAATACCACCTACTTCAGAGGATTAGTAGCGTTATTTCATGGTCTACTTTTGCACATTCCAATATTTGAGAAACAAAAATAGGACCTAATTTCAAGTGTGAACTGGGTGGCACAGATCCTATACAACAGAAGATACCTGCCTGTGGACCACCTGAAATTAGTTGTTTTAATTTTATATAGAATCAGGCAAGTGACAGCATCAGTCATGCCTTTCAACTTTCAACTGCCTAAAACTCTTTTAGTGGCTTCAGGCAAAGTCCCGACAGAGTGAATGGGATGGAAAGACAAGAACCTGGAGAAGAAAACAATAGGGGTTAAGTCAAGTCAGAGCAGAGATGAGTAGGCCTGCTCCCCTTTTAAAGAATAAACAAAAACTTTTGCGGCATACTTTTGCAATTACTTTAAAGCACAGCCAGTGAAATCACAATGCAAACTGGGCGGTCACCTGGAGCGTAAAAGAATTGGGTGGGAGGGTGGATGGGGGAGAAGTGGGAGGCAAAAACTGAATATTTCGTTATTTGGTTTTATGAATAGTTCAAACCAACTTCAGCAGTGGGAATGAAAAATCAATATCTAGTGATATACGTCCGCACAGATTTCCATGCATTTACACAAAAATGTCACATTATAAGTCTTTGATCTAAGGACAAAAGACATGCCAATCTTATTGTGCTGTTACAGAGTTCAGTTTCTGAAATGACCATTATGACAGTCACGTCTGCATTTCAGCAAAAGCAGAAATCCTGCTAAAATTAAGGTGTCATGACCTGAAAAAAAGTCTCTCCTCAGCTGCACTGTGCTTTGGATTTTACTTCCTTCAAGAGAAGTATGAGGTAATTAAACTCAAGTATTTTCACACAAGGTGTTCCTAGAACATAGCTAGGTTTAATTATCAAGTTGCAAGAAAAAAAAGGGTTAGTTTCCAAATTGCATTCAGCAGGGTGTCTCAAGTCACCAGACACACACGTCAGAAATGTGGGTGTAGTTGTACATTATCTTACACCTGAATCAAAATATTCTGCACAGCAGGTGCCTGAATTTACAATTTGGAGGTCATAGGTGAGATTTCCCACTACGATCATCAAATCAGAATATTATACTCAACAGTAAAAGTCTGTAAGGAAGGAGAATGAGCTGGGATATAGCTTAAAGTGGAAATTGAACTGTCACTTCTGCAATTTAATATTTCTTATCATGAACAAAATGTATGAGACAAAGTGATGCAGTTTTTACATGTGTTTATTTGTTTTACTAAATTATATTATTTATTTTAAAAAAGGCTGTTGCTCAATTTTGTCCAAAGAAATTGTTTTACACGATATGCATCAATAGTGACCCCTTCTGGATTACTACAGAGCAATCATTGAGCAGACAGACATACTTCAAATAAGGTTTAGGAATTACGATCTTATGAAAACACAACAATCTTTAGTACTGAACATGCATCACCAGCTTTGTTCAGCGTCAGATAAAAGCTCATTAAAATTAATTAATAGGCAGCATGGCACATTTTGTTACATGGTATTGCTTAGTATCAAGCTTTGTTTTGCAATCCTGGTGAAGCACTTTGGGGTATTTTACATTTTGTTAAGAAATACATGTTGGTGGTGATCGAGAAATAACAGCAAAAGGATTGAGAAGTGTAAATTGAGTGGGACAATCCAATATGATATGAGATACAGATAGAGAAATAGAAGATGAAAGATAGACTGAATCAAGGGAAGAGGTAGAATAAAGAGAAACAAAAATTTTAAGATTTTAAAAAATACTCTGACAACTGAAATATAAATTAATAAAACTCCTCACTAGTTTTCATTGAGAGAGATCTTAATTGGCAGTAATTAACAATTACTAGTGTTTGAAAGAGCACCCATGCTTGAAATAATAGGGTGTCATGTACTCTGGCAGCTGTTTTGCATCTACCACACAAATTCAGCATCTATATGACATTCAATTGTGAGACAGACAAAGAAGCTGTACAACATAGACAACAATAGCGCTTTGAACATTGGCAGTTAAAATGTGCATCTATTCCTGAACCAAAGTTGCTGTACCATTTACACGTAAGTAATAGTGAATGCCATAGGTCTGCTGCTAGTTTTGGCAGAAAGATCTATTGTATCCAAAATAGAATTAACTTTTCCATTAAACTATCCAATACCAGACCATAAAGTTTTAAATCTGGTTTCTTCTCAAAAGTTAGGCAATATTTTGTCTTTGGGAAGAAAAATATAGTAGGCCCCTTAACTGCCCTCAAGATGAAGACAGCATGCCCACATTACTCTTAGGGAGGAATTTGCAGAATTGTGACTCCACAATAGTGAAGGAATGGCTATATTTCCAAATCGAGATGGTATGTCTTGGAGGAGAACTTTCAGTTTGAGAACCCATACTTTGTTGTCTTGGTCCTTCCAGGTGATCATGGCTCTGGGTTTGGAAGGTGCTGTTGAAGGAGCTTGAGTAAGTTGTTGCATTGCATATTGTAGATTAATAGACCGGTGATGAAAAGACCGAATGCGGAAGGTGGTGGATAGGATTACAATCAACCAGTCTACAATGTACTGGATGGCATCAAACTTCGGGTGCTGTTGGAGCTGCACCCATGCAGCCAAGTGGAGTGTACTCCTCTACAGTCTTGACTTGTAGTTTGTAAATACCGGACCAGCATTGGGAAGTTAGGGAAAAAAAAGTTGCTCACCACAGAATTCCTAGCTTCTAAACCGCCCATGTAGTCACAGTATTCATAGTTGGCCCAGTTCAGTTTGTCAGTAGTTATCCCACTCCTAAAAGGGATAGTGAGGGATTTCAGCAGTGGTAATGCTGCTGACCGTCATAGGAACCGGAGAAGGCCATTCAGCCCTTTCAGCCTGTTCACCATCCAATGAGACTCATGACTGAGCTGTGACCTAACTCCATTTGCCTACCATATCAGTTCTGATGAAGGGTCACCAGACTCTAAATATTAACTCTGGCTTCTACCTACAGTTGCTGCCAGATGAACTGCTGAGTTTTGCCAGCAATTTCTGTTTTTGTTTCAGATCTTCAGCAAACACAGTACTTTGTTTTATTTTATCCATACACCTGCCCATGGCCCATATCATTAAGTACCTTAGATAATTTTTAAAACGGAGATCGATTAACGAAAATGTAACAACTGATTTGGCATCCACTGCTGGCTGTGGAAGAGAGAGTTTCAAACCTTTACGGCCCTTTGTGCGTAGAAGTGCTTCCTAACATCTCTCCTGAATGGTCAGCTCTTCATTCTCAGACTATGCCCCCTAATTCTAGAATTGCCAACCAATGGAAATAATTTATCATTATCTGTCCTGTCTGTTCCTGCTAATATATCGAATGCTTTGATCAGATCACCCCTTAACTTTCTAAATTCTAGAGAAAACAGGCTTAATTTGTACAATCTCTCCTCATAACTTAACCTCTGAAGTCGAGGATCATTCTTGTCAGCCTACCTTCTATTTCCTCAAGGCCAATATATACTTGCCAAGGTGCGGTGTCTAAATCTGATTACTGTGCTGCAAATGTGGTCCAACCAGGGTTTTAATATAACTGCAGAATAACTTCTATATCCTCACATTCCAGTCCTTCAGATATAAGGGCCAACATTCCATTAACTTTCTTGATTATTTGACATTTTAAAGATCTCTGCAAATAAACCCCAAGTCTTTTTTGACATCCACTATATTTGACATCATGACATCTAAAAAATTTTCTGATGAAGGGTCTAGGCCCGAAACGTCAAGCTTTCCTGCTCCGATGATGCTGCTTGGCCTGTGTTCATCCAGCTCTACACCTTGTTATCTCAGATTCTCCAGCATCTGCAGTTCCTATTATCCCTGATCTATGCAGTTTCATTGTAAAGTCGATAACCTCAGACTTGCCTACATTGAATTCCATCCACCACAATTTTGCCTATTCACTTATTGTCTGCACTGTTTATAATGCTGCCTAACGTTGTGAATTCAGCAAATCTGGTTATATGATTTTCTTTGCCATTATTCAAGTCATTAATAACAAATGTGAATAATTGAGGCCCTAACACAGATTTTTTTGGGGCGCCACTAATCACATCCTGCCATTTGAGTACTTACTCATTATCCCTACATTCTCTCACCTACCAATCACTCAACCTATTTCCCAGCCATATTGGTAATTTGACCTAAATTCCTTGGAACTTGAAGTCCATATAAACAACAACCACAGCCACTTCCCTGTCCATTACCTTTGTCACCTCTTCAAAAAAATTCAGTGAAGTTTATCAGGCATGTCCGACCTCATGAATCCTTGCTGGATCTCCTTGATTAACTGAAAATGTTCAAGGTATTCAGTTATCCCATTCCTGATTCTAGACTCCAACAATTTCCCCACCGCAGATATTTGTCATGCTTCTTGTAGACAGAATAAGACATACTTGGGCATTTTTTCACATTGTTGGATAAGGCCAAATTTGCAGCTGTACTGGAACAGTTTGGTTAGGGACGCAGCACGTTCTGGAGGACAAGTCACTACAATCGTCAGAAAGTTGTTATCAGGACCCATAGTCTTTGAAGACTGGAATGCCTTCAGCCATTTCTTGTAACACGTCAAGTGAACTGCATTGGTTGGAGACTGTATCTGTGATGCTGGGGATCTCAGCAAAAGACAGAGATGGATCATCCAACTGACACTTCTGGCTGGAGATGGATGCAAATAATTAAGCCTCATTTGTACTAATGTGTTGCACTCCATCACTGAGCATTGGAATGTCTGGAGTTTCATCCACCTGCTAATTGTTTAAATGCTACACCTACATTCATGATTGAATAAAACAGAACTGCAAAGCCTGCATCAGATCCATTTATTGTGCGATTGCTTAGCCCTGTCAACTGCATGCTGTTTCTGCTGTTTTCCAAGCAACTAGTCCTGTGCTATAGCTACACCAGGTTGACACTTAATTTTTAGGTACATCTGGTGCTGCTCTTGGCATGCCTTCCAGCAATCTTCATTCAATCATGATTGATCGCCAGGCTTAACGATCATGGTAGACTGGGGGCTACTACTGGCCACAAATTTACAGATTGTGCTTGAGCACAATTTTGCTGCTTTTGATAGCGCACAACGTCTCATGTTTGTCCATGTTTGATCTGATGCTCTAGTGAGACTTCATGACATCTAGCATCAGTGTCGAGAATTGCAAAGCCAACTCTCTCTTGACTGTATACCACAGCATACTGTGTAAAGTATACAGACTGTATACCACTAATCTCTGATGGATCTGACTGGCCTTGGGATGTATCCAAGGATTGTAGTGGTAATGTCTGGCACATTGTCTGCAAGAATGATTCTATGTCAGGCTGTTGCTTGACTAAGCTGTGGGACAACTCTCCTAATTTTGGCACAACACTCCAGATGTCAGAGATGGAGTGCTTTGCAGGGTCGACAGGACAGTATTTGCCATTCTAGACTGATGCCAGGTGGTCCATCCAGTTTCATTACTTGGTTTAGAATTTGTAGCTGTTTGATAAAACTAGGTGGTTTGCTGGGCCATTTCAGAGAGAATTTATGAATCACGAAATCCCTACAATGTGGAATGAAGCCTTTTGGCCCTTCAGGTACACACTAACCCTCCGAAGAGCATTCCACCCAGACCCACCCCCCTACCTTATCTCTATAGCCTGCATTTCCCATGGCTAATCCACCTGGCCTGCATATCCCTTGACACTTTGGGCCATTTAGCATGACCAATCCACCTAATCTGTACATCTTTGGACTGTGGGAGGAAACTCATGGAAACTTGGGGAGAACAAGCAAGTTCCACACAGTCACTCCAGGGTGAAACTGAACCCATGTCGGTGGCTAACCACGGAGCCACTGTGCCACCTGAATCAACCATGTTTTTGTGGGTCTGAACTCATACGCATGCCAGACCAGATAAGGATGACAGATTTTCCTCCCCAAAGGCATTAGCAAACCAGATGAATTCTTCTTGACAATCAACAACAGTTATAATGAATTACCATAAGACCAGAACTAAGTTGCTCGATCCCTTCAGTCTGCTCCACTATTCAATGGGATCATGGCTGATCAGACATTCTTACATCCACTCTCCCCATAACCGCTGATTCTCTCTACTGGTCAAAAAATCTATCTCAACCTTTAATATAAGCACAAGGACTCTATCTCCACAGCTTTCTGTGGCAAGGAGTGCCAAAGACGCAACACACGCACCCGACCGCCAAGAGAAGAAATTCCCCCTCATGTCAGTTTTAAATGGGTGCCCCTTTATTCTGAGGCTATGCCCTCTTGTCTTAGACTGTCCCATGAGGTAAAACACCTGCTCAGCAATTACTCTGTCAAGCCCATTGAAAATTTTATATGTAGCAATGAGAAGAACGCTCATTCTTCTAAACTTCAAAGAGTCAAGTCCCAACCTGTTCAACCTTTGTTCTTAAGACAATCCCTCCATTCCGGGATCATCCTAGGGAATGTTCTCTGAACTGCCTCCAATGTAATTACTAAAACTGAACTCGGGAAATAAAGGGTTGACTAAAACAAAACTAATCCAAATAAGCAGCAGTGAATTTACAAGATATTCACACGCATACTCCGAAAAACATTGAATAGGGAAGGATGCCAGCTGCTTAATTAAAAAATATCTGACAAAACTATATTTTGCAACCATTTTGGTGGTCATCACTACTGACATAAATAGTAGGCCATGTGTTCAGTGTAAGATCAAAGTAAATGCCTTGCAGACACAAGGACAGAATGATCTTGTTGTTGTTTTTGTATCTTCAATACTCTTTCCCTTGGAGAAAAAGTGTGAAGTTCTGGTAGGATTCACAAGCTATGATACAAAAACTCCATCCACAGCCGGAACCAGCTTTACTCTAGTTGATGGAGGCAAATGTATTAGCAGATTAGGAACTGAGTTCATTGAAACACTCTTCCATGTTCTTTGCACCTCTAAATTACAATTCCAATGCTTTTCTTTCTGGCCTCCTATCTTCCACTGTGCAATAAAAACTGGAGTCAATCCAAAGCTCTGCAGCTATACTCTTATTATCACCATTACAATTATGCCTTCATTCATCCCAATGTTTAACTGGAAGAAAGATCAGCTCATTCAGGTCTGGAATACATACCAAGTTGAATAAGGAGGTGTCAAAATATTTGGCAGCAATGGTGAGGTAGAGAGGTCAAATCTGACACTGGATTTAATGGCGCTGAATTGGAAAATGCAACAGGAAGTTTTTTTTTGATGGTGTTGGCTGAGGAATTAATGTTTGCTTGGGGATTAGATACAAGTCCCAAGTTCTTTATTGAAAATCATGGGTGTCTACACAGACTGACACATCTTCAGTTTAATAGCTTATGTGACAGACATCACCTTTGCAGCACTCAAAATGTCAGTCTAAATTATATATGCAAATCCTGTGCCTGGGTTTGAACCCACAACTCAAAAGGCAAGATAACAAGCAGGGATCCATACAGGTATGGATGAAGCATTAATAGCTGCCTCCAGTTCATGTTCCCTGACTCTACTGCCAAATCATTGATAAAATTCTTTCTTTTTAAAGTGGAGGAATTCTTTCATTATACAGACTCAAGAATCTACACAGAAAGAGGAAAAAAAAAATCAGTCCCATTGGTGAATTACTAAACTGAAACTGAAACTGAAACAGGGTGAAGTCCATTCGGATTTCAGCTTGAAAATGGACAATGGTTTGGTAGCAGCAGGAAGATATCAATGAACAACAGCAACATTTTGAAGTCATCAATTTCTGTTCGCATGCATGTATGCATATAATTTCTCATACTTTCTCTTTTACACGCAAGAGGTTATAAGTATTTTGTTTTTGATTTTCAAAAACAGTAAATTGAAGGGTGCACCCGTGCTCTACAATTGCTTGGATTCCAAGAGTTAATTGTACACTAGCCAGTTTGAAAGGTTTTCATTTTCAATTCTGTATTGAAAGAGGTATCACAGATTTCACAATGGCACCCTTGGGCTAAGCTGTCAAATACTATTAATACTGCAGTAAAAGTTCAATGCTACTAACTCACTTTACAAACCATCTTTGGCAAGCAACACAGTGAGATAGTTACAAATAGTGAAGATCAGTGCCACAAAACTCTTAACTGTCTGCAAGATATTTGGTATTAGATTAGGCTACAGGCATGGACAGAAATTGTAAAAATCTGAACTTAAAAACTTTTAATAAGGGAATACTTTCTGTAAAAAGTTTATAAAGAAAAACAGCAAGGCATAGTTGGCAACATTTGAAGGAAAAGGCCACCATGATGAATCACATACATTAAAACATTCTAATTTAATGCTGCAAGTGCTTTATAAGCCAAAAGGTGATAAATTCCACCTGTATAGGCCATGATTCAAACACCTCAGAGTACAACAGGTGCACACATGAACTTGAAATGGTACATCAGACCAAATTTTGGCATTTATCAAGTAGATCTCCCACTTGCCCTTACCCCACTAGTGTCATCGGAAATCTACTGGCGTCAGATTTTGCAGCAAGCGATGAAGGTTACACATCACTGGCCATCATGCTGACAACACCTCATAGACGTTTTGCAGGTTTATGAATGTGTATTTACATTTCTAGAGCATTTCTTTAGCATAGCATCCCCTGAAAGGGATCTATGGCCTTGTGAGAGTAAGGAAACAAACAGTACATCTCTTCAACCAACATGACGGATCCTCACAGACGTACAGTGAATAGTCTGAGCCCCATAAAGGTGCTTTTGAAGTGAAGGATGAGAGTAATTTGGAAAGGCAGAGTGTTTGGTCAGCTTCCCAAGGCATGCTCTCCTCGATGGCCAGCATCTTGAGAATCTGCCTGTTGTACTTTACCAAACAGCGAGTGTAAAGGCAAACTCTTAACTGGTTGCCTCCAGCATAACTCCCTCATCAGCGCTCCACTGATCTGCGCAAGATCAAGACCTGGAAAGTGGTTCTGATTAGTGAAAATCCTTTGAACTAGCAAAATTCTACTGGTCATAAACTAGGAAATACAACAATAATTTTGCTTTTTGTATACAGATTTAGAATTTTTAAAAAACTAAATTCAGAGACAAAGAAATGTCCAAAAAATTCTAAATCTTCATAACTAAATTCAGACAAAATTAGAATTCTCACTTTAAAAGTTAAAATTTCAGTGTCAGAGAAGATTTTTGTTAGCAATTGCATCTCATCACATTGCAAAAGTTCACTTCCACCTGAATGCACCAGTCCTGAACTTTTCTGGTGTGCTTTCTCAATAAGAAACTTTGAACTCATATGGATTTCAATCACAATAGAAATTGCTGGAGAAACTCAGCAGGTCTGGCAGTTATCGGTGGGGAGAAAGCAAAGTCCGATGACTCTTCATCAGAACTCAGTTCTCTTGCTCACAATTGTTTCTAAATAAATTCCCTAACAGC
The DNA here is from genome assembly GCA_024137785.1 of Ginglymostoma cirratum. Taxonomy (NCBI): domain Eukaryota; kingdom Metazoa; phylum Chordata; class Chondrichthyes; order Orectolobiformes; family Ginglymostomatidae; genus Ginglymostoma; species Ginglymostoma cirratum. The sequence goes on from JAHRHZ010000014.1 coordinate 67,741,430, forward strand.
AAGGTCAGGCTAACTGTTTCATCTAACACTTCACAGTCCTCCACTCTGAAGTCAATATCTGCTGTCATCCCTTTCCACTGTGAAGACTTAGAATACTTATTGAGGACTGTGCCCATCACATCTGCATCCATACACACATTACCTCTATGGTCCCAAATAGACCCCACCCTTTCTCCAACAATATTCTTGTGCTTTGTATATTTTAACAACTCCTATGGGGCATTCCTTTATTCTACCTGCCAGTGCAGTCTCATGGACCTTCTTACCTTTCTTAATTTCTTTTCTAAAGATCCCCTGTAGACTTCTTACACTGCTTTAGGGACTGTGTCATATTGAGCCCTCAGCTTCTGAAAGAAACTTCTCTTTATTTTATAAATGACCCTAATCTTTATCCCATTGATATCCAGAATTTTCCAGTCTTTGAATTACAGAATCCCTACTGTGGAAGCAGGGCGTTCAGCCAACTGAATCCACACTTACCCTCCGAAGAGCATTCCATCCTGACCCACCCCTCTACCCTATCCCTGTAACCCTGAATTTCTCACGGCCAATCCACCTAATCTGCACATCTTTGGACTATGGGAGGAAACTGGAGCACCCAGAGGAAACCCAAGCAGACACGGGGAAAGTGTACAAACTCCACACAGATAATTGCCTGAGGGTGGAATCGAACCCAGGTCCCTGGCACTGACAACCATTGAGACATGATGCCAGTCTTGGTTCCACCCTGTGTCTTTACAGGAACATATTTACCTTGTATTCTCACTATTTCCTCCTTGAATCCCTCCTACTGCTCAAGTGCAGTTTCATTTCCAAGTTGGTATTCCCAGTGTACTCTGGCCAAACAGTATCTTACCGTTACAAAAGTAGCCCTTCCCTTGTTTTGAACTTTTATTCCTGGCCCATCATTATCCTTTTCCATAACTATGCTCGTTTACTGATATGCCTTCCACATGCCCAGGCCCATTTCCAAACATCAAGTTCAGAAGCGCCCTCATTGAGCTAGATGACTAATGTGGATCAGATGGGTGTCATTAACACAAGTTTGATATCAGTTGCAGATGGGATGAATATGGAGTCTATGGTAGATGGTGTGGTGCCGTGGGTCAGATTTGCCTTACAACCAAGAGGAAGGGGGGGGGCATTTGTCCATGTCAAATACTATGTGTCACTTTACTAATTTATCAACTGTCTTTGAATTTTCACTCGCTCCTTTTGTTTCAATCTCCAAAATCCTGACAGCTTTATATCTATATACAGTTCCAGACTATTTATCTTAATTCAAAAATAGTAATCATCTCAACAATGATCCAATTTCATACAACTACTGGTGATCCCATGCCATCTAGTCTTTGCAGTATCTGTTTTCACTGTCTTCAACTCGGTACAGAACTCTACAGTCTATTTCGTGCTTTTCTGCACATCAAAAACCTTGTTGAAAAACGTAATTATACACCAGCCACAAGATTTCCATCCGCAGGACTGCCCATTCTTTAAAGGACCCTACTACATTAATTAGGAAAGGTCTGTCCCCCATATTTCCATGGTAATTCCATCACATTATGTATAATTACAGAATAACTTCCCTTTTCTTACAGAGGCATCTAGTACATTAACACGAATGAACTTTATACTCACTGGCCTGTAGTTTCCTGGATCACCTCTATCTCCCTTAAAAGACTAGCATAAGTGCTAATTTAATTTCTGAACTTCGTAAATAAAGGATTCATCAGCCCGCCTTAGCGTTTGCTAATGTTCTACTGCTATTGATTTATCTTTATATCGCAGTAAAAATAACCTTCTTCTTGCTCGACTAGGAAAGGGTAATCAATTTTAAAGTAACGGGCGGCTGACATTAAAACAACGTCAGTATAGTCACTTTAGTTATTAAAAGGCAGTGCATGTGGATCCGTGTATTTCAAAGAACTTGAATCAATTGATAACGATGAAAAAACTGTTCTTCAAAAGAAAAACAGCCAAATTAAACCCTACCCTCTTCAACAGTGTTTATTTAAAAGCACGATATGTAACAAACCAATAGTGAAGCATGATACATATACTGACCCACGGTAGAAACAACCTGTTAAGTTGAACACGCACTATTTATGGATGTTATCTAAAATTAACCTGTTCAGAAATGACACCTTGAAACTGGGCATTTTGGTCTAGAGACAGGGACAGTACTACTGTACCACTAGTGCCCTTTCAGAGGTACTGCAATACCAGGTTAATGTATAGAGTGGATAAAGCAAACCCTTATTCCCTCTTCCTGCTGTTATAAAAAGAGAGAATTTAATATATGGTCGCTAGATTAGGGACATTTCAGAGACTAAACTGATAACAACTGACACGACACTTGAACTTGGCCAAATATGGAATTGTATTTCATGAGGTTGTTGACTTGTTCGCCGAGCTGGTTTGTCTTCCTTCACAAGTTCCGTCACCATGCTAGGTAACATCATCGGCGAGGCCCCTGATGAAGCAATGTTGTTCTACTCCACTTGGAATTTATACTGTGTGGCAGAATAGAACAACATCGCTTCATGGGAAGCCTCGCTGATGATGTTACCTAGCACGGTGATGAAATGTCTGAATGAAAACAAGCCAGCTCGGCGAGCAAGTCAACAACCTCACCCACAACCTCAGCTACAAATCTTTGCTAAAACCTTAAAAATTATATTTCATGTTAAATAATGTTAAAATCTGTATAGGACCGAGAGGGTAGCTAGGGAAAGCGTAGGCCCACTCAAGGATAAAAGCAGGAGGTTCTGTGTGGAGCCAGAGAAAGTGGGTGAGATCTTTAATGAGTACTTTACATTCGTATTCAACAAAGAGGGTTGCTGAAGTTGGGGGGGGGGGGGCCGCTGTTGCGTGAATAATCTCACATCACCATAATGAAGGATGAAGCGTTGGGCGTCATGAAATACATTAGGGAAGTCCCCAGGACCAGATGTGATTTATCCTAGGATACTGTGGGAGGCAATAACTGGGGTCTTAACAGATATTTTTGCATCTTCTTTGGGCTCAGGAGAGATTCCGGTGGAGTGGAGAATGGCCAATGTTGTTCCTTTGTTTAAGATGGGAAACAGATATAATCCAGGTAATTAGAGGCTGGTGAGTCTGACATCAGTGGTGGGGAAGCTTTTGGAGAAAATACTGAGTGACAGAATTTATTCCCATTTGGGAGCAAATGGACTTGTTAGTGATAGGCAGCATGGGTTTGTGCGGGGAAGGTCATGTCTCACCAACCTGATTGTGTTTTTTTTTGATTGATGAGGGAAGGGCAGTGGATGTTGTCTACATGGACTTCAGGGTGACATTTGATAAGGTACTTTGTGGCAGGCTGGTACAAAAAGGAGTGTGTCATGTGATCTGGAGTGTGCTGACAAGATGGACCCAGAACTAGATGGACATAGCAGACAGAGTAGTGGCGGAAGGGTTCTTTCTGGAATGGAGATCAGTAACGAGAGGTGTTTCACAGGGATCCATGCTGGGACCTTTCTTGTTTGAAATGACATATGGAGTTTATTCTGGACAGATGCCAGGTGATGCATTTTAGAAGGTCAAATTAAAAAGTGTGAATTATATAATTAATGGTAAAACTCTTAGGAGCATTGACATATAGAGGCTCGTAGAAACATATAACGTGTTGCCTGAAAGGGTGATGGTGACAAGTACTTTGCAAAATTTAAGCAGCATCTGGATGAACAATTAAAACGTCAGAACATTGTAAGTTATTGTCCACATGCAGGTAAATGGGATTAGCATAGTGTAGTTGTCTTGGATCACCGAGTGTATCCAAGCAGTTCTTTTCGGATTTGGTTAAATGTAATTAAGAGAAAGCTCGACAACGGCAATTTGTTTAAATACAAACATTTATTGAGTAATAACAAAAGATGAAAAAGAAAGGAACATTTATTAAGTAATTAAAAAGAATGAAAAAAAAAGAAGAAAAAGAAAGGAAAAAGAGCAGTGAGCCTCACGCCCTCTGACCTTTCTATCGATGGTTAGATTGGAGGTTGAGGTTGTTCCTGGCACTGTTCACAATCTAGGTCCGAGGTGAAGTCCAGTGACTTGGAATAGAACTCTCTCGCTTATTCAGGTAACAAACAGCCAGGCACAGAAAAACATGTTGATTGCGCCGGCTACGGCACATCCAAGAATATTCACAGGACTCAAAGTCATGCAGCTGTCAAATGTCATCAACAGGTTTAGCCCTTCAGCCCATCCTATACAGTAGTTTAGTGTTTGTTGGTCAGCACAGAGGCAGTGAGCCAAAGGGCCTATTTCTATGCTGTACGACTATGACATTCAATACCTTAGAAGAGCTCCAATCAACAGGATTCAATTTATAGACACTATTCTAGCTCAAAATATTATCATAGATAGAGAAACAAATACAAAACTATGTTTTTATACTGGGATGTGGATATTGTTGGCAAGGCTAGACCAACGGAAGTGGTCTATAGAGCCAGAGGGCAGATAAATGTCAACATTGCTGTCATTTAGGCACTTTAAAGTAGTCTTGTATAAAGGCAATTTCTTTTCCAGTTTCCTCTTTACCAAAAATTTAGCATTTCCTCCACTTCTATTCATTCCCCTTCCAAAAATGCAACTTCTGTTGGTCAGAGACTGCCTGTGTCTATCACAGGAAGTCATACCGCCTCTGGAATTTTTCAGTGACTACAGTTTATTTTTACATATGTTTGCTGTGAATATATTTATAGATGGTTTTTAATACTACCCATCACAGATTTAACTTTCTAGTTTAGCTCTCCCATCAGTTTATTCTCCTTTGTAATTTTTATATCTATCTTCATATCCAACATACTCTATTAATGCTTCATGAAAACAAAAATCTTATTTCTGTCCCCATTCGCTATATTGCTTCCATTGATACTCAATCTGCACATTGTCCAAATTGTAGCTCCATTATAATTTAGTGCACATTTAGAAATTTGATTTTTCCTCCCAAGCGTTTTGCTTCCTACATATGCTGTCCAAGATTTCTTTTTTTCTCTTAAGTTGTTTGACTATATTTAAACTCCATCATAAGCCTAACACACATCTCCATATCATGATCATTGTTGAAGTTACGCTGACTGGCCCCGCTCCAAAATTATCCAGTTGTTCAGTCAAAGAGCAATATTATCAAAATTGCATAGGTTCTACACTTCTTCCTGTCACATTCCTAGTTGTGTGTGTTCGTCAAACAGTTACTCCATGATCAATGCTTTTTCCATGTCAGGTGAGTCTCTACCTTTCTTTGTTACAGGAAGGAGAAAGAAGAAGTGGACGAGAAGTACATCTCGTATCTATTCTCAACACATGGAATCTTTGTAAAAGCTTGGTTTAACAGATGTCAATTTTGAGTATCGGTAAAAGAAATAACACTTTGAAGCTGGTGCATTTTGCATTCATTAGGACAATTCACAAGAAATACTAGCATAACGAACAACACCATTTATACTATACGAGAGAGAGGAGAGAGTGTGCTGACTGGCTAGTAAGTGAACTCAAATTGAAAGAGGGGTGGTTATGGAGAATGCATCAGTTAATGACAATTGACAGTTAACTATCAACCTGGATTTACAATTTAAACAAGAGTTTGACTGGTTAATTTCAGGGCAACAGCATGACCAAAGAATAGTTGTCACCTATTTTCCCCAAGCTACAACATGCATACCATGTACTCACGTCAGCAAAGAATAGGGCCCTGAGTATTAGTATGGGGCTTCTACTATAAATGCACCACACCACAAACCCAACTGACATTACCGTTGGTGGTTTAACCAGAGGGTTGCCACACCTTGGGTAAGGAGAGGAGTTGAAAAGGAAAGTTCTTCATGAAAACCTTAGCTCGTGTGGGAATTGAACTCTTGCTATTAGAGTCACGCTTCGTTTCAAACCAGCCGTCCAGCCTACTGACCTATCAGACCCAGGGAAAACCTATTATGATGTTACTGGGTTATTATTTTTATTACAGACCAACATATTGTAATCCTTTACATATGGTACTTCCTGAAATTGATTAACTTGCCAACACTCACTTTTCAAGCTTAAACTTGAAACTCACCACATAGTCGATACCTGCAGTCTTATGTTAGTACAGAATTTAACTACTGCTAAAAAAGACATTTTGTCAAAGCTTTTCATTGTGCATTCATCAGGGCAGTTTGTAATAAATATCATAAAGCAAAGGGAAAACAACATTTATGCTGCATGCAAGGATATGCTGATTTACTTGCCAATCAAAAGGTATTATCATAGAGAATGTACCACTCAATGATGTTACTGTCAGTTAACTGTTGAATTTTGTTTAAATTTTAACCTATACAGGTTCTCGAGTCAAGGTGTTGCCCTGAGAACTAAATTAATGAACGGCTATCATCTACGTCTGTCAAGTTGAAACAGGTGCATAAAGAATAGGGCACTGTATTAAAATATGCAGCTTCCAGTACACACACGTGCGCTAAATTACAAGCCTGACTGGCCATCCTAAAATGATTTTCAGCAAAATTCTTCTCACCTTCAGGATTATTTAGCAAACGCTATCAAATTGCAGCTAGGTGTTGGACAATTAATTTTGTGAACGCGGTTTGGTTGGGTACAATTCCATAACTTGTTCTGAGCATCCAAAAGGACATACTGTTTGGTATCAGAGATCTGATGAAGGGTTTAGGCCCGAAACGTCAAGTTTTCCTGCTCCTATGATGCTGCTTGACCTGCTGTGTTCATCCAGCCCCATGCTTGTTATCTCTACCGTTTGGTATAATCTACCAGTCTTTGGAATGTATAGCCTATATTCCTACTGTTATATTGGTAGCAGGGAGAAACAGCCAGCTTAACCTGTTGCTCAAACTTGTCAGGTGTTTTTTTCTTTCCAGGGAAATTTGAGTTAAGGCACTTTTCAGGAAAAACAGTGACCAGTTTGCAGGATATATGGTGAAAAATGATCTGAATGGGCAATGTTTGCAAAATCCTGAGTTTTTTTAAATTTATTGCTGGCTCTGTATTTACAGCCTCTCTCTAATTGCTAGAGGGCAGTTAAGCATCAACCACACTGTGGACCTGAGCAGGTAAAGATGGCAGATTACTTTTCCTAAAGCAAACTAGTCATCTAGTTGGATTTTCACAACAATTGACAGTGGTTACATAGTTGCCGATTGGGTTAGGGTAAAGAAAATTTTTATACTAGAGTGCAAAGAATTACTGGTCTGGTAAGGCAATGGTGACTGTATCTTACAGCCAAAAAAAAAAATTTTCATGACAGAAAATTGCATGACTGATCCCTTCGTAATTCACTCAAAACTTTAAGGAAACTACGTTTTAATTCTAATTGAAATCTCATTCCACCACAGAAAGGAAGAGATGGCCGAGCGGTATTATTGTTGGACTACTAAGTCTGAGACCAAAGTAATGTGCTTGATACCAGAGTCTGAATCCCACCATGGCAGATGGCAGAATTTGAAATCAATAATGAAGAAAAAAATTCTGGAATTAAGAGTCTGATGACGCCTATTAATCCATTGTCGATTGTTAGGGAAAACCCCGTCTGGTTCACTGACGTCCTATAGGGAAGGAAACAGCCATCTTTACCTGGTCTGGCCTACATGGGACTCCAGACCCACAGCAATGTGGTTTTCTCCTGAACTGACCTCTGGGCAATGAGGGATTGGCAATAAATGCCAGTCTAGCTAATGATGCCCTCATTCCATGAACAATAGGGAATAAAACTCGACTTAACCATATTTGACAAATAATTACAACAGTATTTATCAACGAAATGAGACAAAACCAAAGCCAATTTGGAACAGTTGCCCTATAAATCTCACATCTAAAAAAAGCTTGAGTAGGTTATTCAGCCTCTTGAGTTTGCTCCACTTTCAATTAGATCATGAATGATCAATGTCCAGACCTTTTACAAATGTCTTATCCATTTCAAACAATATTATAATCTAGATCACACATTGCCATCTTGTCCATATTTCTCTAGTGGAAATAGATTTTCCTGTCTACTGGACCTTTTATCATTTTAACCATTTTGGAGTAGATTAGTCAAACGAATACTAAAACAAAATTTGCAAAACATAGAACATAGAACAATACAGCGCAGAACAGGCCCTTCAGCCCTCGATGTTGCGCCGACCTGTGAACTAATCTAAGCCCACCCCCTACACTATCCCATCATCATTCATATGCTTATCCAAGGACTGTTTAAATGCCCCTAATGTGGCTGAGTTAACTACATTAGCAGGCAGGGCATTCCACGCCCTTACCACGCCGAGTAAAGAACCTGCCTCTGACATCTGTCTTAAATCTATCACCCCTCAATTTGCAGCTATGCCCCCTCGTACTAGCCAACGTCATCACCCTAGGATGATGACTGTCATAACACGTTTAAATTCGAACTAATGTTCTGATTGTTGTCTTCAATACCATAACATTCTTCTTGAAGTGTGGTGCCCAGAATTGAATGCAGCGCTCCAAATAAGGTCTGACTAAGGCTCAGCACAAATGTCACTTTCTCAGATTTGTATACTAACACACTGCTGAAATAAAACAAAAAGGCCAAAATTCTATTAACATTTTATTCTGTAGCTGCCCTCAAACACTTTACAGTTTCTTAAAGACATAAGGTCTTAAACAAAGAGGTGGAGCCATGAACTGCAGAGAGGGGACACATGATCAGTACTGCAAATACATTCAATTTGAAACTGGGTCTGTGGTCCTCCCAATTAATGAAATTCTGCTACACAGACTGAAGAAAGTACAGAAGAAAAAAAATCTGTGCACAAGTGAAGAAGCTAGCAGAGGAGTTCTACATGCAATTTCAAGAGTTAGATGTGATGAAATACGCTATCATGTTTGCAACATATCCATTCCTTCAAGTAGATGTTGATTTTTTTTTAAATATCCAGAAGTGCTCCTATACAGAACTTAATTCAAGTAGATGTTAATGGCTACCAAACTCCATCTGGTGTTTTAGTTAAAAAGCAATGGAATTGATGTAGAGAGAACTACAATGCAATAAGACATTAAGCTGAAAATCAGATCAAGGGGCAGGGATATTTTTGGGGACTTGTAAATAGAGGAAAATCTCTCCTCCCATCTTCCTGACATGTAAGTGAAATCTTACTTTCGGGGATGCATTCTCCCAAGTGAAGATAGTCAAATATTGTTATCACACCCACCTCACGGACAGCCATCCAACTGAGCGTAGCAGTCTCAAACTACAATCCTAACTTCAGGGCACTGGCAGATAATGTACAATCACATTAAGACTTTGTGAGTAAAGGACAACATGATTATATTAGTTTCAGACTGGTATAGCATTAAAATCGAATTGCTTATTTTATATCTTCTTAGGGGTAGTTCCTGGATTGCATAGAATTTCAAAAAGTGATCTTGCGCTTAAGGAGTTTGGAGACGACGGCCTTAATACAATAAAAGTTCACTTCAGCAAAAGGCCAAATAGCTTAATTACAAGTACGTTTATTTTGAAGTATGCATTTCAAATTTCATGGAGCTGATCTGCAATTTAAAAAAAACAACAAATCTGCTAAATTACCCCAACCTTGAAATACTAAAAACAGAACATTTAAAAAGTACAAAGTACTCTCAATTTAATATACCGTCTTAACATACAAATTCTAAAAACTGCCAATATAAAATTTCAGCACTAAAGCAAAGTACTATGTGTAGACCCAGTCTCTCCATAGAAATAATTGCAGGTCTCCACATCAGCTACAAAACACTAGCCAACGGCTCCATTGGGTTCATCTCTTACAATAAACTAACTTAGCTGGCTGAAATTTATTCTCACAGTCAATTTTGAAATGCTGCTGCGAACTGTGCAATATGTTCCATTGAAGCAGTAATCACTGAAATTTACTTACTTGTTAACTTGTTGTGACTTAACACCAGCTGGGTGATGTTGGAGAGAGTGACTGCAACAGAACAAAACCAAACAACAAAATATAAGTATGGAGGCATATTAGTTATGCAACTGGACCTCAGAGATAGATTCATAGCACAGAAGCAGACAAGGTTGGGACCATTTGATCAAGAGCATCTGCACTGGCTCTCTGCAAGAACAATGCACTAGTCCCACTTCTCTACCTGCAAATTTTATTCAAAATATATCTTTTGAAAACCACAACTAAAATCTGTTGCCACATTTTCAGCACAACTATTCGCTGCAACTTTTCCTTCTTTCATCCTAAGTCAGTATCGGAAGTTTTGTGTTGCGCCGGTTGCAATCCTAACCATATGTCTGCCCATTATTCTAAAACAGATGGAGTTAGTAATGAATTATATCATTACTCAACATCTTTTGCAGTACTGTGCACCTCCATATAGTTCCCACTAGTCAGTGGCCTAAAGAGTAAACACAATGGAATTATGATACCTCTAATGCTTTTTAGACTCAGACTCTGATAGCGCAGAAAAAGGCCATTTGACCAATTGTGTCTGTAAACATCCGACTACATTAATTCCATATTCCAGCTCTTCATCCATGGCCCTGGAGGATATGGCAACACAAGTCAAAATGTAAATAGTCTTTAGATGTTTAGAGTGTTTCTGACTCGGCCAGTCTTTTAGGCAGCAAATTCCAGGCTCCCACAACCCACTGGGGGAAAAGGTTTCTCCTCAACACCCTTCTTATCCTTACCTTAAAAATATGCTCCAAGGTCATTGGCCCCTTTAGAAATGAATGAAGTGTTTTCCTATTCATGTCCCTTAGTCTTAGACACCTTTCAGGTTCCCTCTCAGCAAGGAAATATTTTTCTTCTAGGACATCTGCTCCCTAGTACTATATTCTCCCTCATGGATATTGTCACATTTTCTCCTTTCTATATCCTCTTGTATCCAGGAAAATTTAGCATCCAGTCATTTCTGAGCCAAATCTTAACATTGCAACTAAAGAATTTAAACGCAGTTAATTACTGATAATATTACCTCTTTAAAAAGTCAACTTTATTTAATGATATAACTACAGGATTGTTGCTAACTAGCTCAATAATGTTAAAGAGGACAAAATACTTTCTTCCCTGCTAGGTATATACTTGACTACAACCCAACAGTTAAAAGCCCTCTAGTTCACCCATGTCCTTTACAGACAAAAACAATTCATTCTTATCTGCATGCAAGTCCAGACCAACAGTAATGTGGTTGACTCTTCACTGCTTTCTGGACAATTAGGAATGGGCAACAAATGCGAACCTAGCTAGTGACACTCAATGCATAAATAAATAAAATTACTTGCTGTAGTAGCAAGCTAACTGTTCCTCGCATTAACACACAAGTCTTTCTATGCATCAACATTTACAAGTTTCATGCATTTCAAAATGTTTGTTTTTCTATTCTTGTGGGGAAGCGTGAGACTATTCGCACATTTTACTGCATCTGCCTTCTTGCTGTCATACTCAAACTGTCTAAATCCCTTTAAAGCCTCTTCCCAACAGTTTACATTTTCCCATGTTTGTATTGTTGGCAAATAGACAAAAGGGACAGAAAGAAATATATCCAAGTTATAAATAAAAATTAAGTAGCTTAACACCAGAACTGATTCCTTCAGCACTCCAATTCATAGTCTGCCAAATTTTAAAAATCCCTTGTTTATGCCAACATTTTGCTTCCTTGGTCCATGCTAATACATTTCTCCCAGTACTACTACCCTACATGTTGCCCATTAACCTCAAGGGGCATCTTACCAAATGGCTTTCAGAACTGTAGCTGCACTACATCTAATCAGTTCCATTTGATCTACCCTGCTTGTATATCAACGAAGAACTCTAGACTTATCATGTTTTCCTTTCTGACTCATTATGATCATTCTACAATTTTCAAAGTGCATTGTAAATAATCCCGTAATAGTAGATGCTACTTGGTTCACAACAACCGATGTCAGGTGAAGTGGTGCTCAGCTCACAATGTTCTCTTTCCCTTCCTTCCTGAATTGCTGTATTGCATTTGCTAAATTCTAATCTGCTGGTATTGTTCCAGAATCTAGGGAACTTTATAAAATTATAGCTACAGCAAACATTATCTCAGCAGCTACCTCCACAAACCTGAGGATATGGGACATCAGGTCCAGGGGACTTGTTGTTGAATTTTAGTTCCTTCAGTTTCTCCAATGATTTTTCTCTGCTGATATTAATTTCCCATATTACCTTACCTTTTATACCTGATGTTTCTGATATAAAAAGAGGAAAAAATAATTATTCAATATCTCTGCAATTTCCTCACAAAATAGTTTCCTTAGAAACGGAGTGAAGAAATTATGTTTAATTTAGCAAGACATTTCCTTTTGTATAATTAGAAAAACTCTACAAACTTTTTTATATCAATTGCTAGTTTACTCTTATATTCTATTTTGCCTCTTTTTAACCAACAGTTTGGGTGACCTTTTGCTGGCTTCTAAACCATTCCCAATCCTCAAATCTTTGCAACCATAAAACTCTTCTTTTAATCCAAGAGATAATAGGTACTGCAGATGCTGGAGAATCCAAGATAACAAGGTGTGGAGCTGGATGAACACAGCAGGCCAAGCAGCATCACAGGAGCAGGAAAGCTTGACGTTT
>JAHRHZ010000014.1:67754416-67791926 GCA_024137785.1 Ginglymostoma cirratum
CAGGAGCAGGAAAGCTTGACTTTTTGGGCCTCGACCCTTCGTCAGAAAGGGTCGAGGCCCGAAACGTCAAGCTTTCCTGCTTGGCCTGCTGGGTTCATCCAGCTCCACGCCTTGTTATCTCTTTTAATCTAATACTACACTCAGCTTCCTGAGTAAGCTACTAAAGAATCTTATTTGTGATGCTTTTATTTACAATGGATTTTAAAAAAATTTTTGAATGGTTTCTTTAAATATTTTCGTTATTTGTTTAGGCTCATACCTTCAAATCAACTTCAGCCAGTTCTCCCCTCATCCTTGTATGAATAGCACTGAACATAATTCACCATTCTTGTTTGTGGCCGAATGTGCCTTCAAATTTAATATGGAATGCAACTGTGTTATGATCACTAGTTCCCAGAGAATTATAACTATGAGATAACTAATTAATCTTGTCTCGTTGCAGACAACTGTATCAAAAATAGCTTAATCATAATTGGGTCCATAATGTATTGCTTCCGGAAACCATCACAAAAAATATTCAAACTCATTTGAGACCATCCTTGCCAATTTCATTGATCTAGTCTACAATTGTCTATAACGTGATCTCAATGAATGATGGAACAAATCTCCCACAATTAGTACATTACTTTTGTTATATCCTCCAATATTTTCCTTATTAACGGCCCTATTAACTACTCCTTCTAGCATTTTCTAACTTTTTGCTTTTCTTATATTGCCATTCATACTGATTCTAATTCATGATCTTCAGAGTCAAGATCGTTCCTCACCAATGTCCTTATGTCATCCCCTACTATAAAGGACTATTTACCGTCCTTTGCTATTGAGTGTATATTTTAAAAATATTTTATCTATGGAATATTTACTTCCACAACATTGGTTACCACATGATGGCATTAGATCATGTAAAAAAAAACGATTTCAGGCATTAGCTTTTTTTTTTTGCAGATGCTTTGCACGTTCAATGAGCCCTAAATTTACATTTTTCTTAAAAAAAAAAATCACTGGCTGGCCAGCATTTATTGCCCTCCCTAGTTCCCTTTAAGAAGGTGATGGTGAGCTGTCATTTTGTACTGCTGCAGTCCTCATGCTATATGTTAACCCACAATGACCTTAGGGATGGGATTCCAGGATTTGGACCCAATGATGCTAATGGAACAGCAATACATTTCTAAGTCAGGATGGAGAGTGGCTTAGAGGAGAACGTGGATGGTGTTCCACGTACCTTCTAGATGGAAATGGTTGTAGGTACAGAAGATACTGTCTAAGGATCACTGGCATCTTATAGATTGTACAAAATGCTGCTACTGAGCATCAGCAGTGGAGGGTGTAGATATTCACAGAAACACAACATCTCTACAGTGTGGAAAGAGGCCATTCAGCCCACTGAGTCTGCACCAACCCTCTGAAGAGCATTTCACCCAGACCCAACCCCTTGCCCTATCCATGTAACCCTGCATTTACCACAGCTAATCCACCTAGCCTGTATATCCCTCATCACTGCAGACAATTTAGCATGGCTAATCCACATACCTGCACATCTCTGGATTGTGGGAGGAAACCAGGGCACCCACACAGACACAGGGAGAATATGCAAACACCATTCAGGCAAACAGTCAGCAAAGGCTGGAATCGAACGTGGGTCCCTGGTGCTGGGAGGCTGCAGTGCTAACCACCAATTCATTGGCACTACAATCAAACAGGTAGTTTGGTCCAGGATGGTGTCAAGTTTTTTGTGTTGTTGGAGCAACACTCATCCAAGCAAGTGGACAATATTCTATCACTCCCCTGGCATGTGCCTTGCAGATGAAAGACAGGCTTTGGGGAGTCAGGTGGTGAGTTATTTGCACATGATGTTGATCTTGGGGGATTCAGTGATGGTAATGCCTTTGGATGTCAAGAGATAACAGTTAGATTGAATTTATGGAGATGGTCACTGCCTGGAATGTTTGGCATGAATGTTACTCTTAAACTCTTATTTTTGATGTGGATCTTTCTCAAATGTTGCTCAAATACAGTTAAAACCTCTGCCCTTCCTGTCAACTTTGTTAATCTTTAACTGTATCACTGCATTAGTCTGTTGTCTTTTGGATGTCTAAAATTCCTTTTACCAAATCACGCTTTCCTTTATGTTAGTTCAGTCTTGTCATAATCCTATGATTTGTTAAATCACTGGCCTCAGCCCAGTTTAAGTGAAACCCATCTCAGTGGAATAACTCACTCTTCCAGAGTTCTGGTGCTAATGTCTCATGAATCAAAGCATGTTCTTCCCACACATCTGTGAGCCACATACATAATTTTCCTATCTGCCTGGCCTAATGCCAAATGGCACATGGCTCAAGTAACAACCCAGAGATTATTACATTTGATGTTCTGCACTTGAGTTTGGACCCTAACTTCACAAACTGAATTCCTTGTTCTTCCCATATAATTGGTCATTAAGTAGACTGTAAAAACTGGGTCTGCTACTGCCATACTCACATGTAGCTGTGAGGAGATGTCCTCAACTGTGGCACCACGCAGGCAAAAAAAAACTTTTGGAGCTCATGTTCACAGCCAGAGAGCACAGTGCCTCTGAACAGACTGTCCCTATCACTTGCCTTTCACTTTCCCCACTAGAATAGCAATTTGCACCATGGTCCTCATCACCAGCATGAATTCCTTCTCCTCATCTATTTAAGTAACTGAGTCCAGAACTTCAGAGAGACCCTGATACGTATGTCCACAGATTCTTGAAGGCAACAGGACAGGAAGAAAAGTTGGTTCAGGCGGCATATGGGATACTTGCCTTTGTTAGTCAAGGTACTGAATACAAGAACAGAAAGGTTACGATGGAGCTGTAAACAATTTAACATCAGTTAGGCCAGAGGTACAGGACAACCTGCAGCTCTGGCCTCCACACTACAAGGAGGGTGTGACTGCACTCAAGAACGTGCAGAGGAGATTCACCAGGATATTGCATGAGTGTTTTAGCTAAGAAGAGAGACTCAATAAGCAGGGGTTGTTTTCCTTTGAGCAAAGAAGTCACCTAGTCTCAAGGTAGGTGACCACATCTTGGAAAAAAAGTATGCAGGTAACTCTACCCTAGCAGATGCTTCACAACGGACACAACACAGAGCCAAAGTTGTTCAAGCCAGAGAGTCTGACCACAGATTACGGTCATCCAGGACTTCTACACATACACAGATTCTGCAGTTACAAATCACCACCACTCCTGCCATGATTGTCTAACCACATTTACTTAACTAGTCAAACTAACAATTTATTCAGCGAGTAGCAGGTCTGTTACCTTAGAAAAACAGAACATTGATGATGCATAAAAGGAAGCAGCACCTCCTTGCCCCTCTGCACCAAATTTCTGGCCTAACACTTGTTTCTTATCTCACCGGGGCACCCAACGTAACATTTAATAATCTCCACGGCCGAGCCACAAAAAAAAACTGTCGAAGATACCAAGAGCTGCAGATGCCAGAGTCAGAGATAACAAAGTGTGGAACTGGAGAAACACAGCAGGCCAGGCAGCATCAGAGGAGCAGGAAAGTTGACATTTCAAATCGGGACCCTTCTTCAGAAATGGAGAGGGGGAAGGGAGCTCAGAAATAAATAGAGAGGAGGGGTCCGGCTGGGGAAGGTAGGTGGGATGGTGACAGGTGAGTGCAGGTAGGGAGTGGCAGGGATTGGTCAGTGAGGTGGGAGGGGCAGATAGGAGGGAGAGAAGATGGACAGGTTGTGTCAGGTCAAGGAGGCAGGGATGAGAGGGAGGGTTGGACGTGGGATGAGGCTGGAGGTGGGGAGATTTTAGAACTGGTGAATTCCACATTTAGGCCATCGGGCTATGGGCTCCTGAGGCAGAATAGGAGGTGCTGCTCCTTCAGTTTGTGGGTGGCATCACTGTGACACTGGAGGCGGCCCAGGATGGACATGTCACGTTAACATGGTTAGTCACCAGAAGGTGTTGTCATTTTTTTCCGTACAAAGCGCACATGCTCTACAAAACAGTCTCCGCTTGGTGTCATCGATGTAGAGGAGGCCACATCAGGAGCAGCGGATGCAGTAGAGATCAAGTTGACGAATGTGCAGGTGAACCCCTGTCTGATGTAGGAGGTTTGTTTTCAGCAATCCCCACCATTCCCTACCTGCACTCACCTATCATCATCCCACCCCTCCTCTATTTATTTGAGCTTCCTTCCCACTTCTGAAGAAGGTCCCAACCCGAAACGTCAACTTTCCTGTTCCTCTGATGCTGCCTGGCCTGCTGTGTTCCTCCAGCTCCACACTGTGTTATCCCAAAATGTTCGAGGTTGGGTTTAGATATTAAAGAAATAAGCTACGGCTTGTTGATCGAGGCGTTATACCATGCAGAAGAGTGATTTAAAAAGTGCGGCACTTACACAGTCCTGAAATATCCAGCATATTAGAGATTCCTCTGTCACTCAAATCCAATTCTGTCTGATTCTTTTCCTTGCATTCTTCCACTATTTTTTTCAATGATTTCGACATTTTCTACAGTGAAACGAAATATACAGTTTACAGTAGTATCCTGCTACATTTTTAAAAAAAGTCGTGATCTCAAGTAATCAGAAGTTTTCACATTTCACTGTAAACAACTTCAGATGCTCAGAAACCAGGGCCTCGGGCGATGCATTTCCTCTATAACCCTGACTCAGTTGGAAACATCCAATTTTGCTCTAACTTTGGTCCGCCATCTATTAGACACCCGTCCTGAAAAACATAAAACGTCCGTAAAACTGCAACTTTTACCTGAAACTTTCTCGGAGAATCCTCCAAAAGGGTACCAAAAGCAAGCTCACACCCAACCGGAAACACTCAGTCACAGCAGAAGAATTCCTACATTTGCGAACGCTCTGCCTTTAAAAGGACATTTCCTCTATCCGCCCTGGAAAGGTGGGAGGACCAGTCATTCACCGCAGAGAACGGTGGGTCCTGCTGTCAATCACCAGTATTGTCCAATCATTGAATGTCAGGCCAGCCACTCAAAGGCTGATAGGACCAGCAGGGCTGTCAATTACCGACATTGTCCAATCATTGGAAAATAGACCGGTCATTCAGTGTGCAGCCGATGCACGCTGCTTGAGAGGAGTTGGGCGATGCTATAGTGTGTCCCGAAGTGCAGTGTTACACCGAGAGTGGGAAAACGGGAGCAGATTTTTGTGTCATTTATAAAACCTACAGTTGCTTCCAGGCGGAATAAAGAACTTCGTGGTTGAAGACATAAGTCCTGGCTTATCTCAGTGGATTTTTTTTCCCCGACTATGAAATTGAGTTCTCCTATAATTTTAAACGTATCACGAAGCCTTATTATCATTCAATAACCTGAAACAAATTGCGAGAAAAAAATGTTTAGCTCAAAACCGTACAGACCTGATTCACTGTTTGTGCATTTTACATCAGCATGAAATCTCAAACTTGTAACCAGGAAATCCAATCAAAATTCATTACATTCTATCCGCTTTTGAAAACCTGGATAATAAATAAACATCTGTAGAAGAAAATAGAGGCTTTTGTAATGTGGACGCTAAAATGTATGCTTAACAATTCCGTATACACACCGTAAGACAAATGCGGAGGTGCTTGAAATTGCAAGAGCAAAAATAACTTTCACAACATCCGGAAAAAGATGTCAATATTTCGGTCGTTGCTCAGAACTGCAGAGGTCTTTTCTATTGAGAACCATGCGGTGGGTAGCAGAAAGAGTAGTCGAACCAGGTCTAGCTAGATGACAGCAACACTTGGTAGGTTAAATTTATTTTCTAAGCCTTTTAACAAGTGTTTCCCATGTCACCAAAATGCCTTCGAAGGAGGATGTTGAAAATTTTACTTTGTATATAACTTTCAAAACAAATGCTACTTTACGGCTCAACTACAATGCCACTTGTTTTGAAAGTAATATTTCAATGTAAATTTTTCAGCATTCTCCTTTGAAGGCACTTTGGTGACAGCCATGGCAAACATCTCCTTTGATGTTCAGAAAATAAATTTGAGGAATGAGAGATGTGATCCATATGTAGTTACTGTGGTTTAGATGTGTTAAAAGTGATGTGAGCCTTATGCTTACAACATTACATCACAGGAATAATGTATGGGCAGCTCTGAGCCCACTGTATCAATCATTTTGTCAAAGGACAAAGGTTGGACCAAGAAATATATGAATTCAGATCAGATTTAGGCTGTTTAAATTCTCGAGAATGCTCCACTATTCAATAAGTTCATGGCTGATCTGTTTGTGTTGCAAATTCCCCATTCACATCCAAACCCAATAACCTCCTCCGAACTGTAAGTATATTGTACTTACTCTTATATAATGTACTGCTTTTCTTGGGTCATGTGGGGGGGTGGGGGGTCGAAGGGTGGGGGAGGTGAACGCGGCTTATGCAGTATACATCCGAATAAGGTATGCTAAGTGAAAGGTTCATATAGTGGCATTGCATGGCCCTGCTTGTCAGATGTCTCCATATCCCACTGTATTGAGGGCTATGGAAAACTGTTGTGACTGCATTCAAGGTTTCTATCCTTGTTTGTGGTGAGGAGATGAATGTTGAGCACCCCACAGACCATCTTGACCCTTTAAGCCCATTGTAGGTTATTTCCTCCTGCAAAGTAACAAAGGCAGGGATTCAGTGAGATGAAAGTGAAAGACATATCTGTTAATGCTAGTGCAGGGTTAGGACAGTTGGTGAGGACAGGACTGGAGTAAGTGAGTGGGTAGTGCGGAGGACAACAGGGCTTAGCAGCTTAGCATATGACAGCCGTTGAGTGCAGATGCTGCATGCAACGATGAGAGTGGTGCACCATGAGATGTGGTGGCAAATGGATACAGGAGCACAGAGAGTGAGAAGGGAAGTGATAACAGAGAGTAAATGGTAACAATTAACCTTTGCAGCACACAGAAGGTCAATAACCTCCACCCTGCACTTCCTCCTGACAGTGGACATCACACCAAAAGAATCAGGCTGGCAGGATGTGGGTGTTGGCAGCACTGGGGAAAGATAACAGTGCTCCTGCTCATCAGTCAGTCCACCAGGATCCCCAGGAGCTGATCCATGAACTGGGTGCCAATTTGCCTCTATTGACCATCTCCTAATGAAATCCTCACCCACCGGAGCTATGAGGGAGAATTCCTGGCTTGTTGTGTTTGAAATTGTTTGCAACTGGAATTTAAATATGTTGTAGATGCCTTAAACACCTGAAGGACCTGACACCAGCAAGCATTCCCACTACTGCTGAGCACAAGGCAGCGCAAGGCATCATGGGACAGTTCTTTGGTCTGGGGTATGATTCTCAGTTAGGGTACTGCACAGTGTTGGCATGCGAGAGGTCCCGAATTCAATTCTTAGACTAGCCCAGACTTCATATTGGCATCACGGTGGCTCAGTGGTTAGCACTGCTGCTTCATAGCACCAGCAGCCTGGGTTCAATTCCACCCTTGGATGGCTGTCTGTGTGGAGTTTGCACATTCTCCCTGTGCCTGTGTGGTTTCCTCTGGGTGCTCTGGTTTCCTCCCACAGTCCAAAGATGTGCAGGATAGGTGGATTGGCCATGATAAATTGCCCATAGTGTTCAGGGATGTGTAGATTGGTGGGTTATAGGGGCATGGGGCTGGGTGGGATGTTCTGAGGGTCAGTGTGGACTTGTTGGGCTGAAGGGCCTGTTTCCACACTATAGGAATTCTATGAAATAAGAGCCTGGTGCATACTTATGGAAGTGAGCAGTGTAAAACTACACATGAAATTCACTAGGACTTATGGAGAGAAATCCTCCTTGAAACTCCCCAAAATTTATCCTTAGCCAAGTTGTGAGAAAATTCAACACACAGTTTAAGTTCAACATTTGAGTTCTGTGAGTGATGCCACATCTTCCTAGAAAAAAACGTAAGGTAGACAGGAAGAAACATTTCCTCTTGATGGAGGAATCAATAACTGAGGGTTGGGAGGGGGGGAAGCATAGGTTTAAGGTAAAGAGCAGAAGGTTTAGAGGAGTGTGAGGCAAGATTTTTTTTCACCCAGAGGACGGCAGGAATCAGGAACTTATTGCCTGTAAGGGTGGTAGAGGGAGAAACACTCATAATATTTAAGGAGTATATAAACGTGCACTTGCAATGCCAAGTCATACAAGGCTATTGGTCAAACACTGGAAAATGGGATAAGCATAGTTAAGTGAGGAGCAGGAACATGTATCTTTTGGGGCGGGACATTTCTGAAGAAGGGTCCCAACCTGAAATGTCAACTTTCCTGCTCCTCTGATGTTGCCTCATCTGCTGTGGCCCTCCAGCTCCACACTGTGTTTTCTCTGATTCCAGCATCTGCAGATCTTGCTATCTCTAAGAATAGTCAAGTGGTTGTTTTTGGCTGGTATGGACACGATAGGCCAAAGGGCCTTTTTCTGTAGTGTAGATCCCTATGACTACAGCTATACTTACTTGCATTTAGTGAGGTTTTCAAACAAAACTGTTGAGGTGAATAGTTCAATGCTTTAGACAAAAAGACTGCATGGAAGAGAGAAATATTGTGCTGTGCCTAGCAACAAGATATCACAGGGGGACAGAGAAAAAAAAATGTCATGACCAGAGGTTATGAAGAAAAATTCCAAACAAAACTCTAAACTCTTCAATAGTTTTTGTTTACATTCTATTTCTTTTAAAAGCAAGGTAACCGTTCTGGACTCATACGGCTGAGGTTGGTCACATGATTGTTTTTGGAGGTGATGTTCTAGTGGTGTTATTGCTGGACTGTTAATCCAGAGACCCAGGTAACTTCTGAGGACCTAGGTTCAAATACCACCACAGCAGATGGTGGAAGGTGAATTCAATAAAAATCGGGGAATTAAAATTCTAAAGATGACCGTGAAGCCATTAATTGATTATTGGGAAAAGCCCATCTGGTTCGTTAATGTCCTTTAGGGAGCAAACTACATCTTTACCTGGTCTCTGCATGTGACTGCAAACCCTCAGCAATGTAGTTGACTCTTAACTGCCCCCTGGGCAATTAGGGATGGGCAACAAATTCTGGACTAGCTAGTAATGCCCACATCTCATGAAGGAATAAAAATTCTAAAGGCTTTTGAACGCTTGTATTGTGTTCCAGCTAACGCTGAAACAAAAGGACTAGAGATGAACTGTCTGTTTCCAGCTAGCTCCAGACATTGGAAAACTTCATGACTTAGGGTAAAATGAGCTCTAATATTTTTACATTTACCTTATCACCCCACAATTAAAATCCTAACAGGGTGTGAAGTAAAGGTAGGCAGTTAACAACCTTCCATATAGCTCACCAAGATGGGCCAAAAGCACTTCAACTACCTGTCCTTGGCAGAAGGCTGAAATAGGGACTGGTTGAGATGTTTAAATATGTCATTCTGCAATTCTAAGTCAGTTGCTCTTTGACCTCCAGAAGGAATGTGAGTTCCAGGCTGTGTTAGCAGTCTGCCTTGAACCTTTATCTCCGTCTCCAGATTGCTAGCTGTAAAGAAGCCCAAGGAAGAAACTTACTTGGCTCGGTTCACTAAAGAAACTAGTACTGTACACTGACTTGTAACTCACCTGAACTGATTTTGGTGGATTTACCAAAGCTTGTAATTTGTAACCTATCTGCTCTCCTGTTGTGATTTCCTGAGTGCAAGTGTGTGTGGATGGAGTAGTGAAATAAGACACCCACATTTTGAATGTTTTGTTAATAAACTCTATCTTTGATTTTTTAGAACAGATTTTTCTGTGAGTTTATTTCAAACATTAGGATTTAAAAGCAACGGTTTGGGGAACACGATTTGGCAAACATTGGGGAGGGAATATAAAGGGAAAGGCGTAAATCAAACAATACTTTGCTATCTCGGGTATTAGAGGGGAAAAGCAATGATCATTCAAATTCACTCCTACTTCTCCTTTGTCCGTGTCAAAATCGGGAGCTTATGTCCAGGATCCAGCATTAAAACAAGCCAAATGTTGTCAAAGGTACAAAATGTGATTCAAAATTTTAAAATGAGCTTGAATTATTTTGAAAGAAATCAACTGGAAGCCAGGAAAACATTAGTGCTTTCATAATTTAAAGGGAAGCTTCCAAATAGACTTACAGCTGGTGACCAAGCTACTTCCCCAGATTTAAAGGGCCGCAAGGGAGAGCACAGAAACTAACAAGCCGTTGTGTGAGTCAAGGTATCCCAAAGGACATGAGACATGACTGATGAGCAATAGGGGGATTTGACCACTCTGCTTGGGAAATTTTAAGGAACTTAAAGGGATCTTCCAGGTGTACCCCACCAATTGTCCATTACGTGGGAGAATCCTAAACAATAAATTAAAATCTGTATCAGCTCATGTTTTGTTAAAAGACCCTATCTTACATTTCACCTTAAAGGAATTTTTAGTGGTTTAGTTTGGAAACTGGGATCTAAGAAACAGAATTTGAGCAACACGTTTTGGTCTACTTCAGTATTAGATGGGAATAAAGAAGGAAAAGAGTGATAACACAACACCCCATTGTCTCAGAAGTAAGAGGTGAAGAGCAATGCTAATTAAAATTGTCAATGATTCAAGTTTCCTTTATGAAAGAGAGAGCCAGAGAGATGAAACAAAGTGATCTTGCACAAACTGCATTGTTCTTTTTACACATTCTAATTAGGGCAAATCTTCCCCAATATAGTAAGTTAGAGCTTTGACAAAGAAAAATGTTTATTTAAGTTAAGCATACTTGAATGTTATTAAGCTTAATCTATACTCAATTCATCAGCTTTGCTTTCTGTGTAAAATAAGGAATACAGTATCTACTTCTGATAATAAAGCATTGAACTAATTAAGGTTTCACACCATGTCATGGAAAAGCACCAAGTCTAACAACTTATTTGAATTTTTAGCAGAGAGGAACCTCTGCAGTTTTTCAGTTAATGGAAAGCAGGTGGGAGCTCATGCACAGATTGGAGACAATATTAATCGGGGGAGAAGAGATTGAAACATTTGCTGAGCTTGGAACAAGAAGAAGAAATCTACATCATAGTTACTGATTGTGAGAAAGCAATCTATGTATGTCCAAAGCCAGGAAAGCAGTGCGGAGGGTATTAGGAACCAGGGGTGTTCTTAATTTTAAAATCACTCAGCAGAGAGGTCCTGCTGGTGAGAGTGAGCTCAAGTCAATTTTCCCACTTGTTTCTCTCAGCATCCAATTTAGTCCAGAGTTACGAGGTTTTGCAGGAAAATTTGACGATCACTTTTGCAAAAGCTATTGGAAGTATGCTCGTGAAATCTCAAACTTGGAAATTAGTTAAAACTCTGAGGAGAAAATAAAATGAATTCTGGCAAACTGTAACATACTTTGTTTGGTTTGTTCAAGAGAAGTGAATGAATCATTAAGATCTCAATGTTAGTAAAGGAGATGTTAGGTGGAATTGGGAGTAAATGTGACACCTACTAATTCTTGACAAGCTATAATATTAAGTTATTCAATGTATTGCTTATTTTTTTCTATATAGAGTAACATTTACAGTCTAAACATACTAAATCTAGCAGCATAATTTCTTTCAGTTAAAAACTGTGGAAACAATGGCCTAGAGGTATTATCACTGGACCATTAATCCAGAGACCCAGGAATATTCTGGGGACCAGAATTCAAATCCTGCCACAGCAGGTGGTGGAATTTGAACTCAGTAAAAGCAAATCTGGAATTAAAAGTCTAAGGATGATGGTAAATCCATTGCTGATTGTTTGGAAAAAAACATTTTGTTCATTAATGTGTTTTAGAGAAGGAAGCTGCCATTGACCAGATTAGCCTGCTTTTGTGGGTAGCGCAGACGTAGACCTTGTTTCTATCTTTAATATGTAGCTTTCAGTGTTATAGTTGTACTGAAACCGCATAGTCATAGATGAACTACTTCTGGAACATGTATCTTCAGCATTATAAATAGGTTGTCGCTCAGATTTGTTCTGAATATGTTACACTTAGAATAACAGTAGCGCCACACAATGAGGATATGCTTAGCATGAAGATAGGACTTCATATCCATAATGACAGTACCATGATCACTCCTATGAATTAAATACCAATAAAAGATGATTTGCTTTACCAGCCAGAATCAGGCATCCTAAGTACATATCTGGTTCAGTGGAGTTGGTTTTGGATCTTTATGGCCTCGATGCTGGTGCTATTAGTTCCCTGAAGGACGCTGGTGTTGGTACACCTCCCAGCTGATGTGGTGCATCTGATGACAACTGGCGATTGCCCTTCTGCTGCAGTCTTCATCCACCATTGCAGCTATTGGTATCCCATTAATATCATCATAGAATACCTACAGTGTGGAAACAGGCTCTGTGGACCAACAAGTCCACACCAACCCTCAGAGCATCACAGCCAGACCCATCCCCCTATAACCTACATATCCCTGAACACTACGGGCAATTTAACATGGCCAATCCACCTAGCCTGCACATCTTTGGACTGTGGGACAAAACCAAAGCAAACCCACGCAGACAAGGGGAGGATGTGTAAACTCCACACAGACAGTCACCTGAAGGTGGAATTGAACCCAGGTCCCTGGCGCTGTGAGGTGGCAGAGCTAACCAATGAGCCACCGTGCTGTCTTCTGGCTTCATTGCCGTACAAGAATTGTTTTGGATTATGCTTTGTCTGGTTCCTCTCCTGCAATCTTACTGTCATGGTCGGCCCTGCCAGGAGTTGCGAATTCCTGACAGCATTAATAGAACACCACAGTCTCTATGTCGCAGCAAAGTGGCAATCCATAGAAAGTGTGTTTGGAATAGGTAGATTGGTAAGGGTGAGTTCTAATCATTCTTTTTCCCATTTTTTTATCTCACCATCTGTGCCAGGCCAACTTGGCAAAAATGTTCATCAAATCTCAGCCATCTCAGTCAGTAATGGCAGCCAATATGGAAGAAGATGGAAGAACTGATTCATCAGCTGAGGGAGGATTGTCAGCGGCAATCAGCAAGAGTTTTCATTGTCCATGTTTGATATGGTGCCATGAGACTTCATGAGGTCTAAAGTGAATGTTGAGGACTCCCGGGGAAACTCCTTCCAAACTGTATAGAAATTGTTCCACAGCCTCTTCTGGTCAATGTCTTGTTAGTAAGGCAGGACATGCCCAGGAACAGTGAATGGGGGAGCCTGAAACATTGGCTGTAATATATGATTTGGGGAGTATGACCATGTTAGGCTACTGTTTGACTGACTAGTGAGCCTGTTCTCCCAATGTTTGCTCATTTCCCAGTTGTTCATGGGGATTACTTTGCAATGTCGCCTGGCAAAGAATGCCTCAGTCTTTTCTAGTATGTTGTCAATGCTGGATAATTTATCGTATTTTATCCTTTTTGAATTTTTTTCTGGAGTGGCTTGATATTACTGAGAAGATTGCTAAGTGATTTCAGAGGGTTGTTAAGAAACAATTACATTTCCATGGGTCTAGAGTCACACATAGAAAGATCAGAGACAAAACGACAGATTTTCACCTATGATGGAGTCTTATGGCAGTCCAGTAATTTCATCACTGGCATTACTAAAGCTAACGTTTTAAATTCCAGATTTAGTAATTACTTGAACTAAAATTGTCCAGTTACCTTGCTATGATTTGCAATCACATGCAGAATATCAAAATGGGGAGGCAATGGCCTCATGGTATTATTGCTGGACTATTAGTCCAGAGACCCAGATAACATTCTGGGGACCCACGTTCAAATCCTGCCACGGCAGATGGTGGAATTTGAATTCAATAAAAATATCTGGAATTAAGAATCTAATGATGACCATGTATCCGTTGTTGAATGTTGGAAATACCCATCTGGTTCACTAATGTCCTTTAGGGAAGGAAACTGCCATCCTTACCTGGTCTGGCTTACATGTGACTCCAGACCCACAGCAGTGTGGTTGACTCTAAACTGCCCTTTGGGCAATTAAGGATGGGCAACAAATGCTGCCTAGACAGTGACGTCCTCATCCCGTGAATAAATAAAGAAAGGAAAAAAAAAATCCAGGCATCAAGTAACTTTACCTCTCTGCTACCAACCTACTAATTACAAATAGTTATCTGGTAACATATCAATTTAACTCTTTTTAAAAGTAGCCATTTTATGAAATAACAGCTATAAAGATAACTGCAAAAAAATCAACAAAACATGGATTGTGTGCTACTGAGAGTATATGAGTCAATGAACTGTAGAATATGAACAACCAATGTTTAATGGTATCAGATATAAATCCAGACTGTAAACATTCAAACCTACAATTCATTTCATTCCATGCAAATTAATTATGCAAAGTGCTTTAAAATGTTTTAATTTGAGAAGGCACAATAAATGCAAATATTAATGCCAGGTTGTTTTAATGGTGAGGCATTTTACAGTGTTTGATCTTTTTGGGACTATACCAACGATGCGTTGTCTTTCAGAAGAGATTGAATGGTCCGGGTTCAGTCATTAATAGGATTGTGGAGAGATTACCTATGATAAACTGAATATTCTGTCACATTTTTGTCTTTTTTTGTATTCAGCTTTTACACAGCTCCATCGATATTATTAATAAAATTAGATTAATTGCTGTTTTCAAAGCATTAACCTTCACAAATTTAATCAGACCAGTCAAATGCAAATTTCCAATAACGAAATAAGTGTACACTAACTGAATGCCAGTTAGGCAAGCACTGACTAATTAACTGAAAACCACATAAAAAGTCTCATTGAATTTAATTGCAACTCATCTCTATTTACATTTCAATACTGGAGCTGAAATTGCTCAAAAATTTAACAGAATTCCTCCACAATTCCTTTTGTTGTCCACTTGGATGTGCTGAAATTTCACTGGGACCAGGCAGGTTAGAAGTTGGAAAAGCCCAGGAGAGTCAGGGGCTTCTGTAGCCTTTCGCTGCACCCCTTCACAACCAGCAACTAGGTCACTGATGTGGAAAGATGGGATTACAGGTGGGAGATGGTATGATGGGAGTTCTTGCATCCGTAAATGTTAAAGAATCTAAGGTAATCTTCCAGCCTGGCTTTTCATCCTTTTGAACGGTAAAATTTAGTCCAACTGGAATGGAATCATAGTCTGAAATGCAGAAAATGAGCTAAAGAACATAATGTGGCAATTGTAGAGATGGTATCACCTTCAGATTGTGAACCCACTCCCATTCCTTCCCTTTCTTTTAGCTTTACTTCTTACCTTCTCTTGCACCATGTCCTCTCTTCTCCCCCCACCTCAGTGAGAAAGCCTGTTCTTTCCAGTCTATCGTTAGACACACCATTGTTCTGCCATTCTCACATTCTGACCACTTAATCTCAACTATCAACCTCATTTCTCTCCCAGCTCCTCCCCCGATCGTTGCTGCTCCCTCCACATTTTCATTCTAGCTCTGATGAAGAATCATCTAGACTCGAAGCGTTAGCTCACTCTCTCTCCATCAATGCTGCCTAACCTGTTGTGATTTCCAGCACTTTCTGTTTTTACCATCCCAACATGGCTACCTACAGTCTATTCCATTGCTTTTTGACAGCTAGTTGACTGAAATACCATAATAGAACAGGCATTCACTGGCCTACTGCAAATGAGATGATGTCCAACTGATCTGAGGATTGGAAAAGTTAGAAAGGAAGGGAGGAGGGAATGAGTAAATGGAGGGATTTTGAAAAAGTGAGCAGGAGAAGGAAGTTTGTTAATGTAAGTACAAGTTGCAGAAAACACCAGATGAAATCTGAAACTAATGAATTTAGTCAAATCTGTTGCAGCCAGACAGGATTACATCTAATTTCTTGCATGACAGAAATCCATGTTGGACAAGGAGAACCAGAAAGAGAGTTGAGAGGACATAAACCGAAAGAACTGCGGATGCTGTAAATCAGGAACAAAAACAGAAGTTGCTGAAAAAGCTCAGCATGTCTGGCAGCATCTGTGAAGGAAAAAACAGAGTTAACGTTTCAGATCTGGTGACCCTTCTGAGGAAGGGTCACCGGACCTGAAACGTTAACTCTTTTGAGAGGATATATTATGCTCTGTGTATGAATTTGCTCAGGAAGTGCTATTGTGGAAATCTGGGGAGACTGGTGTTAATCTCTCAGTTCTGCTCTGGGTTATTTTTTAAATTTACTGTTATGCACAAAGTTAGGGCATTTAATGATTTGGGTAGGAGAATTGAGCACAATTACTTTCCAAATCTCCACACAAAATTGATTCTCATGTGCTGGCTAATGAGATCTGGCCCATCCTACAATTTACATGTCAAGTCTCCAGCCAGCTAACTGTAATCTGTGTCAGTCAAACTGCAACCCAACATAGCTGTTTTGACATTTGTAAGGTACTGAGGAGAAGCTAAAATGATGGATAAACTCCTGTACCAGCTCTTAGAATTAGCTGAAGTTGAGGAGTTTCTGAACCAAAATGGTGTCGTGAGTTTCAGCATCAAGTGCAGCTGTAAAACCAGAAAACCATGGGAAAACCTAAAGCAGGTATGGCAAAGACATGACGGGCCAAATGGCTTCCTTCAGTGCAGCAACCATTCTGTAGGCCTATAATTTGTAGGCAGAGATACAGAGTTATGACTCCAAGTCACTGACATTTCATCAGACTTTGCAGTAGATTAAATGTGGATTCAATGACCACCTTGTGAGGCACATCAGTTCAATGGTCAAGGATATCTCTGGCATTGGCACAATGATTTAAAGACAAGCAGTTGACAAAGGACTGATGGCTGTTCATCAACAAGAGGGTGGAAGTTTCTTTTCTGTCTCCGTACGTGTTTGGAGCAGCTTCCTTGTTTAATCTACATAGCCATTTCTCGTAGAATACAAGCAATGCTCAGCCAGAATTCTGCTGAAGCAGCTATTGTGTTCCCTTTTCTTCATAGCCAATGCTGGAGGAACAACAGCAGGTGATATTGGAGTAGAAGATACCATCCGAAATCTACCATTACAGGACCCTCAACCAGCACAGATCTACTGATTCACCAGCTTCAAAGCTGTGTATTCATGAGATTAACCTCAGACTTCATTTTATTTTCTCTTTAACTCATCCAATCTGATCATGCAGTCCTTCACGGTTCACAGCAGAGTTACATAAGACAGTATTTACTTTTTTTGTTATCTGTGGGAAGACCTTACTCCTATCCCCTGTGGATAATGATGATTTTGTACATGTTCAGTCATTAACTTTGACAGTAAACAAAAAAAAAGGTGTATGGTCTATCAAGCCAGGTTTCTCTCTGGAAACTGACTTGTCCAGTATGACTATCAGCCGTGATTGTAATAACACATATGTTATTATCGGACAGAGCAATGGCAGCATAAGAAGGTACCTATTTACAAAGACTGCCAGTGACCAGGTGCCCTGTGCCTGACTTGCTACATCTGTGGTGAATGTGAAGAAGTCTGATGTTCTCTTATACAGAGTGTCCCTCGCCTCAGCGATGCTGTGACTGCCTGTGATATCCCATCAGGTCCACAGCCAACACCCTGAAACAAGTCGGAGGGTTACAAATGTCAAGGTAGCTCTCATTGCGACTACTATAGACAGTGTCAATTCACCTTCTCCAGATTAAGGACCTCCTTCAGGGCAGTGCACAAGTCAGCCACAACTTGGGATTCTCTTCCGCAGTTACAAGAGGTTATCCCCCACCTCTTCCCCCGTTACATCGATGAATGTATCGGCACCGCCTCGTGCTCCCACGAGGAGCTCCAACAGTTCATCCACTTTACTAACACCTTCCACCCAATCTTAAATTCACCTGGACCATCTCTGATACCTCTCTCTCCTTCTTGGACCTCTCTGTCTCCATCTCTGGTAACCACCTGGAAACTGATATCTATTTCAAGCCTACCGACTCCCACAGCTACCTAGACTACACCTCCTCTCACCCACCTTCCTGCAAGGATGCGATCCCCTATTCCCAATTCCTCTGCCTCTGTAGCATCTGCTTCCAAGATGAGGCATTCCACTCCCGGACATCGCAGATATCCTCATTTTTCAAGGACCGCAATTTTACCCGCAACAGTAGTCCAAAACGCCCTTGACCGCATCGCTTGAGTTTCCAACACCTCAGCCCTCACATCCCCTCCCCGCAATAAAAACAAAGACAGAATTCTCCTTGTCCTCATGTATCACCCCATTAATGTCCGGATCCAATGCATCATTCTCTGCCACCTGCAATCTGACGCCACTATGAAGGATATATTTCCCTCCCCACCCTTATCTGTCTTCCGGAGTGACCGCGCTCTCCGTGATTCCCTTGTCCACTCCACACTCCCCACCAGCCCCACCAATCCTGGGACCTTTCCCTGCAACTGCAGGAAGTGCTACACCTGCCCCTACACCTCGCCCCTCAGCTCCATCCCAGACCCCAACAAACCTTCCACATCAAACAGATGTTCACTTGCACATTCGCTAATGTGGTATATTGTATCTGCTGTTCCTGATGTGGCCTCCTCTACATTGGGGAGACCAAGCAGAGGCTCGGAGACTGCTTTGTGGAACACCTAGGCTCGGTTCGCGACAAATGACAACACCTCCCAGTCGCGAACCACTTCAACTCCCCCTCCCAGGGCAACATGTGCATTCTGGGCCTCCTGCAGTGCCACAATGATGCCACCCGAAAACTGGAGGAACAGCACCTTATATTCTGCCTTGGAACCCTACGACCCAATGGTCTCAATGTGGACTTTACAAGCTTCAAAATCTCCCCACCCCCGACCTCATCCCAAGACCAGCGCCTCCCCCCCCGACCCTGCCTCCTTGAACTGTCGGTCTTCTCTCCCACCTATCCGCTCCTCCCACCTCACTGACCAACCCCCATCCTAAATCTCTATCTACACTCACCTTTACTGGCTTCATCCCCACCTCCTTGACCTGTCCATCTTCTCTCCACCTATCTGCTCCACTATCCACCTTCTATCGTTGCCTCCCCCTCTCTATTTATTTCAGAAACCCCTTCCCCTCCCCCATTTCTGAAGAAGGGTCCAGACCCAAAACATCAGCTTTCCTGCTCCTCTGATGCTGCTTGGCCTGCTGTGTTCATCCAGCTCTGCACCTTGTTATCTCAGCCACCACTTGCCTTTTGCTCCTCAAGCAGCTCCTCAATGTGCACAAGGGAACTGCTTTTGATGCTGTGGCTGCCGCTCATTCCCCTTGCATCCAGTACAGCAATAGCCTCCGTTCTAGGAACTCAGCAGCCAATTTCCCTGGCAGCAGAATGCAGTGAGTCGGAATAAGTCCTATTCCAACACCCCCCTCGCTATATCACCACTGATCAACCCTTCCAGTTCAGCACTTCCAATTTCAGATGTTTACTTTCACTGGGATGAGTTGGTGGCAATGTTAATAGCTCCTCATTGCTGATTTACCAACCCCCACTTTACAAAAGGATCAATAGCTGCTGCTTTAGTTAATAACTTTGCGCTCTGCTGTCTCATCCTCATTGACGTATTGCATTGACAGCATTCAGCCTGTGTATCCCTGACCAAACATATTACAAGAGATCATTCAAGATCCTGTCTTCATCACCCTCAGAGCTTTCCCATCACATCCAACTGGGTGGCTGTATGTCCTTGATGTGTGATGTAGTGCAATAAATTGGGATGCTGACATATCATCCTCCTGGGCCAAATTGCGGGAATTCTTGGCTCCAAAAATACATCACCTCTGTGGCAAAAATCTGTCTCTCCGTACTATTTCTTTCTCCACAGATGCTGCCTAGGCTTGCCGAATACTTTCAGAATTTTCCATAATTTTCAGGATTTTGGATCTTTCCATTCCCAGCAACTGCAGAATTTTGCAGTCCCATTGCTGTGTATGCCTTTTTTGGACTGACTTTGATTGCCTTTTACTGATATAACTTCACATTTATTTCTGACTGTTTCTGCACTTGGAAACATTGGCATTCTGTCTCCTCTGTCCACTGTTCAAGTGTCTTAGCAGCAGGTATGGCACTTGCTCTGGGAAATAGATATCAGTATCATTGAAGAGAATGGACAGAGGTTTGTGAAGACACTTTTAAGGATGCATCCCTGGAATGGTAGGCCTAACATACGATGAACGGCTGAGGATCCTGGGATTGTATTCATTAGAGTTTAGAAGGTTGAGGGGGGGATCTAATAGAAACTTACAAGATAATGCATGGCTTAGAAAGGGTGGACGTTGGGAAGTTGTTTCCGTTAGGTGGGGATACTAGGACCCGTGTGCACAACCTTAGAATTAGAGGGGGTCAATTTAGAACGGAAATGAGGAGACATTTCTTCAGCCAGAGAGTGGTGGGCCTGTGGAATCCATTGCCACGGAGCGCAGTGGAGGCCGGGACGTTGACTGTCTACAAGGCAGAGATTGATAAATTCTTGATCTCGCAAAGAATCAAGGGCTACGGGGTGAGTGCGGGTAAGTGGAGTTGAAATGCCCATCAGCCATGATTAAATGGCAGAGTGGACTCGATGGGCCGAATGGCCTTACTTCCACTCCTATGTCTGATGGTCTTATGGTCTTCTCCCATCAGGTACTTCTTCATACACTTAGCCTTATGCGGAAATTTGGAGGACCTCTGTGATGAGATGTGTTTCAGAAAGAATACACTTCATTAAAAAATCAATAGAGAAGACCTGCCATTTATTGCATGAAGACCAGCAGGTACAGTTATTTAGCCACTCTCTGACTATAATGGTCATGAATGTACTCAATGTTTATTGTCTGATTACAGCCAACCGTGGGAATGCTGTGACATCAGCCATGCTGTAGTACAGGAGTACATTTGTCAAATGACTCACATTCTTTAGAAGAGAACCGGGGAACTGACTTTTGGAATAGAGCAAGACAGGAGTAAGTGTGCACTATCTGATTTTATTGGCTTTCCTAAATTCCCAAAATCAAATGACAACACCCACATTCTCTCAGCTCCACAGAAAACACATACTTTCCCTAGATTCCTGAAAGTACAGTTTATGTGAAATACAATGCAAAGGATTTTACACATTACTGAGAGATATTTTAAACAATGGTATGATGTGTTCAGAATTTGTAACACTCAGCAACACAATTATTTGCATAAAAAGTAGAATGTCATGGTAATTGTCAAGTGCATTCAATCTAATGATCTGAAACATCCATATTAGGATTGCACTAAATTAGAAATCAGAGAGAAGGCACAGTAATCACACCATACAATGATAATGTTATCTCTATCACTCCAGCAAGGTCGAATTCCCTGAGCAACATAAATGAGCATAAAATTACAGGTCATCCACTATACCTTTATCAAGAGATTGAGAGAATCCCATGTTTCTGGTGTATACATGATTGAATATCAATGGACTACCGTTGAAGCTACATTACTTTTTTCCAACGTTCATGCACTATCTACTACAGGATCTGTCATACTTGAGCTGTTACTGTTGAAGGATTGATAACAGTGCAACACAGCAGTGTGCCAGCAGTCTGAGGCAACAACATACTGAGAATGGCTTGGAAGGTTGTAGATGTGAGTGCAGTTATAAGATCCCACTGATGAGAAGGCTGACAGTGACTGTTTGGTAATGAAGAACTTAATTGTAGCTCTTGAAAGAGATGTTTGAAAAATATATGAATGGAGTTTAAAACAGTATGGAGAATGAGTGGAGAAATCAGACATCAAAACCTCTAGAACAGCCATGTGCAATCAGCCAAATGACCCCGCTGAGTTTTGTAGAACTCCACGGCCAGGATTTACTGCAAAAATTGTGGCCTCATCCATTGGCTGAAAATGTCAGGGGTGGGTTTGTCTTCTCGACTTCGCAAAGCACAATTCTAATTTACGTGGCTCAGGCAAATAGTTTCTACAGGTACAGCAACCCCACCCACACTAGCCCACTCATGAAGTGAGAGCCATAAAATTCTAGCCTAAGGTTTTCAAATCAACCATGATTCAGTAGATAAGTCATTGGACTGAGTGTGATGTTTCACTAGACTCAATGGCCACCTGGAGAAGTTGTTTAAAAACTCTTTAGGTGGAACATGTTACACAATGGTATTGATGGCATCAGTAAGTGGTGTCCTATCTCGATCATAAAATACATCCTCGATGTAGGGGATGAAAACGTCTTATATACAAATGACAGTACAAAGGAACAAACAATAAATAGGACAAAATGGTGACTGCATTTCCCTTTGTGCCATGAACTAGTATTTATGAGCAAATACAAGTATCAGCTTTGCTTCTGTTGTAGCATTCTGCATCATATGTCATGGGTTTATGTCACAGTTGAATACATAATCTTGATTGATACTTTAGTGTAGTGTGAGCGCATTGTCTTAGCTTCTGTCCTTCAGATGAGATCTTAATCTGAGACTCTGCAAATCCTTTCAGGTAGAAATAAACAATCGCATGACACTATTTGAAGAAGAACAAGAGTTCTTTCAGTTTTC
Organism: Ginglymostoma cirratum; assembly: GCA_024137785.1. Classification (NCBI taxonomy): domain Eukaryota; kingdom Metazoa; phylum Chordata; class Chondrichthyes; order Orectolobiformes; family Ginglymostomatidae; genus Ginglymostoma; species Ginglymostoma cirratum. The sequence continues at coordinate 67,776,790 of JAHRHZ010000014.1, forward strand.
CAGACAATGTCATCTCACAACAACACCACCAAAACAGACTGTCCAGTCATTTGGGAAGTGTTGTAGAACAGAGAGACACAGGGGTTCAGGTACATAGTTCTTTGAAATTTGCATCACAAGTAGATAGGGTGGTTAAGAAGGTATTTAGCAGTTTGCCTTCATTGCTCAGACCTTTGAGTAGAGGAGTTGGGACATCATGTTGAGGTTGTACAGGATGTTGGTACGGCCTCTTCTGGTGTACTAAGTGCAGTTCTGGTCTCCTTGTCACTGGAATGATATTATTAACTTGGAGAACGTTCAGAAAATACTTACCAGGATATTGCCAGGAATGGAGAATTTGAGACATAAAAATAGACTCGAAAGATTGGGACTTTTCTCATTGAAGTATAGAAGGCTGAGGGGTGACCTTATTGAAGTTTATAAAATCATGAGGGGCATAGATAAGGTGAATGACAAGGATATTTTTCCCTAGGGTGAGGGAATTCAAAACTAGGGGGCAGATTTTTAAGCTGAGAGAAGTAAGATATAAAAAGAACACGAGGAGCAACTTTTTAACGCAGAGAGTGGGTTGTGTACAGAAATGAACTGCTGGAGGAACAGTTGGATGGAGGTGCAGTTACAGTTAAAAGACATTTGGATAAGTTCATGAATGGGAAAAGTTTGAAGGGAAATGAGCTAAGCGCAGGCAGGTGGAACTTGTTTAATTTTGGAACATGGTCAGTGTGGACTGGTTGGACAAAAGGGTCTGTTTCTGTGCTGTATGACTCTATGACTCTGTGACTATTTATTCACACTGCAATTTGTGACACCTTGTTATACTTGTCGACATTACAGCACTGACTGCAGTTCAAAAGTACTGCACTGGCTGTGGGATGCTTTGCAATGACGTGAAATTATGAAATTTGTTATGCAAATACAAGTTTGTTCCTTTTTCAATTCTACTTGTGACTGACTTATAAGGTATTGTAAGAAAATATATCTTTCCAGAGGTTGATGGTGCATTCTGTATTTTAATTTTGGCCTGAAATAGTAACTTGAATGTCAGAATTCAACGTCAGCACTTTTAACCATTAGTATAAACTGATAAAGGGTGTTTAGCTTACTTTATAACCGTGTCTGAAGAGTTTTATGCTGGTTACATATTGAAATGCTACTTGATATTTTAGCTAAAAAGTATTGCTTACCTTTCTAGGCGAACACATGATTGTTTTTATCGCTGTTACATTCCAGAGACCAAGGCAAGAAAAGGTATAATATCCCAAATCTTCTTGCTGCCTCCCTTCTGCCTCAGCAATAAACAACAGGGCAAATCCTCTCTGTCTGCCAGTGAAACCTCCTTGATATACAAAGGTCAATTTTTTCATGGCTATTGATATTTTGAAGTAGTTCCAATTTTAGCTCTTGGTTATTTTTGGCAGGAACAGATGCAAGATTAGAAATCTTTCAGAAATGAAGCCAATGTTTACAAAGCTTAAGCACAAACATCAGCAAGGACACAGAAAGCACGTTATCTGCAGGAGGAAGAATAGGCAGTTAGTTTGATAAAATGTGGTGGGATTATTGACTAGAATGCTTTGACTAATTCACAGATGTATCTCCTTCCAAGTGTGAAAATATTCCATTCAAAAAGCAGCCTAACAGTAATGAAATAGTGAACAAATAAACAATTTCGTATTAAAGCAGAGAACGCTGGAAATATCAAGTCAGTTCACTTGTAGATTTTTATAGGGTTTACAACATCTCCAGTCTCTCTCTTTTCTTTAAACTGTTCGCTTTTTTTTCATTCCTACTGACATTTCCAACCATATGTCAGTTCAATACTGTCAATATTCATAGGAGCATCGACACAACATAAGTTTCTGGAATGTTTAATGCTACAGTAATATTGATATTTTTGACTCCAAAACCATTTCGACATTTTTAAGTGCAAAGGGACATAAAAGAGTGTAAGTGTGAAGCGCATTTTTAATTTTAAATTTATTCTAAATTCAAAATGTGAGAAACCTTAAAATAATTGTGCACTTGGTCTGCTAGTGTTAACTTTGCGGAGGTTGAAAAGCGATGATTATCTCACCAGAATTCATCAAATTCTCAGCAAATCAGAAATTGACAGTGACTGTATTGCATGCTATGAGCTGAGTGGCCAGATGATCACTATTTTGTGCCTGCATTGACATTGTAAAGTTGTACTCGCAATGGGTAAGTTGGTATACCACAACAGCAGCAACCATAATCCAACATTCTGCTTCTCCCTCAAATTTCCCTGTAAAACTAACAATTGGCAAGATGGCAACAGAGTAAGATGCTCCTGCCAGAGCTCCTCTGCTCCGCCTGTAGATTTTTCTCTTTTTTTTATTCTTTTTTACCTTTTTCTCTTTGTCTTTTTCACTCTCCTTAGCCCCGAAGGTGAATCCTGGAGCACTGGTAAATGTGGGCAGCAAGCCCAGAGCAGCAGGTGGGGAAGCAGCCCCGGAGCAGCGTGTGGGCAGTGGCAGCACATGGGCAGTGAGTCCCAGAGCAGCACATGGGCAGTGAGTCCCAGAGCAGTGTCTGGGCAGTGAGTCCCAGAGCAGCGCATGGGCAGTGAGTCCCAGAGTCTTGCAAGGGGAATGTGTCCCAGGCAGAGATCAGCACAGGGAGGCAATCCTGGAACTTACCTTGGGACAATAGAGTATGGAGCAGACTGGAGGCTTGGAGTGGAGCGGGGATGGCTGTTCGACTCGGGTCTGGTGCTGGTGGTCAGACGTGTGACCTGCGCTGAGCTGCTACAATGTAATGTTTATTTGAAATTTTTTACCTGACTGTAATACCAATCCTTTCACAATGTCTTACTTCTGGCTTACTTTTTAAATGCTGTAAAGTCATGCAACTAGCTTTTATTCCTCTTTTGTATCCAAGATTTGTACTTAGATTTGTACCTAAGATGACTCCATAAGGGACAGCCATTGTAAAATCTTTTCACTGTACTTCTGCAATGGAGCACATGTGATAATGAAGGATATTCTATTTTATTCAATGGTCTCTGTTTTAGCTGGCAATAGTTTCTGGTGGAGGTGTTGGTGGAGGTGAGGTTAAAGGGTTTCAGGGGTGAATAGTTGTTGTGAGGTTGAGAAACTTGGGAAAATTAGATTGCAGACGCCCTGCAAAAGCAGGCTGTTTCAATTTATTTTCTGTATGTCAGGCCAGTCAGCCTGATTGACAAAATGTGAATGCTAAACATAGTCCTCTGGAGAAAAATGGTTAAAGGTCAGAGGATAATTGGATCAGGGCATGTGGGTAGATGAAGTGCACATTTTAAAGGTATACATTGTGACCTTGCTTTTATGAGTTGTAAATGTGCATGTGAGTACGTTTTACTTCATTTGTTTTTGCCTGTGCATGTCACAGTACATAGAGGAAACCGTGCCTTTCCTGTAAGATCCAGATTCCAATTCCGTAGACAGTGGGGAAAGAAAAAATAAACATGTCAAATGACTCACCAGAACGGAATCCAATAAATTCAATATAAATAACAGAAATGTAAAATATTTATGATAACGTTTAATATTTATACCAATTTATAACTGTACCCCATGCAATATTTTGTTTTTTATGAATTCGTGGAGAATCTGCTCATTTCCTATTAATGAACAACTCTTAAATCTGATAATAATGTAATAATTCACTCTGAGTACATGACGTAGTCTGAGATTACTTATGGTTCTGTAAGAAGCACATACCTCTGTTCAAAAAATGTCTCTCTTAATAATTTATCAGTTAACAACATAAGAGGAATACATATTTTTTTGAAATGTACAGTTCCTCAGAATGCAATTGCATCGAGTGATAACAGAAACTAGATGGCCAATTTTCTGATTGGCAGTTTGAATTCTGCTGATATAGAATGTGTGATTATGGGGAACCCCTTTAGTATGTTCTCTGTCAGTTTTGCTCGAAGTGGAATGTTTTATTATGACTAGAGCAGTCACTGTTAAAGTGCTTCATGTCAAAATTTCTCCCTTTTGCCCACTGAGAAGAATTGTAACTTTCCTCTGCGCCACATTGATGGGAAATAAGATTGCCCAAGAAAGCTTGACACATAAAGGGTTTGCATTCTGTGAATTACTGTGTCCTTCATACCCATTGCACCATTGCAAAGATATTTTCTAAGACTAAAGCAGGAGCTCTTGCTGAGATAACAGCACCAGGCCACTTGAGAAATCAGGGGTGAACCTGCCTTTGCTGGACCGTTTAGACGTGATCAGATTCATGGTTGCTGGGAAACAGGTGTGTATACATATTTTTAGAATTCCTACAGTGTGGGAACAGGCCCTTTGGCCCAACAAGTCCATACCAACCCTTGGAGCATCCCACCCAAACCCATCCCCCTATAACCCACACACCCCTGAACACTATGGGCAATTTAGCATGGCCAATCCACCTCGCCTGCACATCTTTGGACTGTGGGAGGAAACTGGAGCACCCAGGGGAAACCCACACAGACACGGGGAGAACGTGCAAACTCCACACAGACGGTCACCTGAGTCTAGAATCGAACCCAGGTCCCTGGAGCTGTGAGGCTGCAGTGCTAACCACTGAGCCACTGTGCCGCCTCACATATTGTTTATGTGTTGTTGCTGGAATTTTTTTCAATAGGAGTTGGGCAGCTTGCTCACCCTTGTATCCATTGGGGGGCGGGGAGAGAACAAGCAATTGTAGAGATTACCACTGGGTGGGTCATTGATGGGCACAGGGTGCCTGAACAGGCAGGTCCGTCGTAGATTGGTAGACTCCACTCACTGCCACAATCAGGCTATCAAGTTTGTATGAGTTTGAGAGATGATCCTGGCGCTGTGAGGCTGCAGTGCTAACCACTGAGCCACCGTGTCACCCCAAGGTTGTGGAATTAAACTAAAAACCAGAAAGAGATTAAAAATTGATAAGGGGGAGATATTGAATACAGCAGTCAATACTTAAGGCTGATAGGGCACTGGGACCAAATAAGACATATCTAAGAATATTAAAAGATTGATTGATTGATTTATTTTCATGTGTACGAAAATACAGTGAAAAGCTTCATTTACGAGCAGTACAGGCAGATCATTGTAAGCAAAGGATGTGCAGATCAAAAAGACTTAGACAAAGGCATACAGCTTACATTGCACAGGGCGTGTGCTAAGCGAGATCAATGTGAGCAAGATCAGCATTATTTCAGTAAAGCATTTGATAAGGTTCCCCATGGTAGGCTATTGCAGAAAATACGGAGGCATGGGATTGAGGGTGATTTAGCAGTTTGGATCAGAAATTGGCTAGCTGTAAGAAGACAGAGGGTGGTGGTTGATGGGAAATGATCATCCTGGAGTTCAGTTACTAGTGATGTACCGCAAGGATCTGTTTTGGGGCCACTGCTGTTTGTCATCTTTATAAATGACCTAGATCAGGGCGTAGAAGGATGGGTTAGTAAATGTGTGGATGACACTAAAGTCAGTGGAGTTGTGGATAGTGCGGAAGGATGTTGCAGGTTACAGAGGGACATAGATAAGTTGCAGACCTGGGCTGAGAGGTGGCAAATGGAGTTTAATGCGAAAAAGTGTGAGGTGATTCACTTTGGAAGGAGTAACAGGAATACAGAGTCCTGGGCTAATGGTAAGATTCTTGGTAGTGTGGACGAGCAGAGAGATCTCAGCGTCCATGTGCCTAGATCCCTGAAAGTTGCCACCCGAGTTGATAGGGTTGTCAAGAAGGCGCACGGTGTGTTAGGTTTTATTGGTAGAGGGATTGAGTTTCGGAGCCATGAGGTCATGTTGCAGCTGTACAAAACTCTGGTGCGGCCGCACTTGGAGTATTGCGTACAGTTCTGATCACCGCATTATAGGAAGGATGTGGAATCATTGGAAAGGGTGCAGAGAAGATTTAACAGGATGTTGCCTGGTATGGCGGGAAGGTCTTATGAGGAAAGGCTGAGGGACTTGGGGCTGTTTTCGTTAGAGAGAAGAAGGTTAAGAGGTGACTTAATAGAGACATACAAGATGATCAGAGGATTGGATAGGGTGGACTGTGAAGGCCTTTTTCTTCGGATGGTGACGGCTAGCACGATGGGACATAGCTTTAAATTGAGGGGTGATAGATATAGGACAGATGTCAGAGGTAGGTTCTTTACTCAGAGAGTAGTAAGGGTGTGGAATGCCCTGCCTGCATCAGTAGTAGACTCGCCATCTTTAAGAGCATTTAAATGGTCATTGGATAAACATATGGATGATAATGGAATAGTGTAGGTTAGATGGGCCTCAGATTGTTTTCACAGGTCGGCGCAACATCGAGGGCCGAAGGGCCTGTACTGCGCTGTAATATTCTATGTTCTATGTTCTATGTTCTCTGGTGGCTGTGTAGCCTTGTTGCTGCTGTGCCATTATGGCATCAGTGAAGGGCAATGCTGGATTGCCAATGCTTGTCCGTGTGCACTTGACATTTTAAAGGTAATTTGGTTGCCAGTTTTCTTACAGATGGCTGGTAAGTTGTTCTGGGAATGATGAGTGGTTGGATGAGGCTAGAATTGGGCAAAAGGGACACACCATAGGGGCGAGATAAGTAGTTAATGTTTGATGAGATACAGTGAGAGACTTACTAGGCCTTGCAGAGAGGAACCTCTGTGAAACGTAATGACATTGACAGCCAAAAATACTAAGTTTTGGCTTGTGGAGCTGGAGGAACACAACAAGTCATACAGCATTAGAGAAGCGGGAGAGTCAAGGTTTTGGGCATGTACCCTTCAACATGACTTGGGGGGTGGGGGGAAGGGAGCTGGGAAATAAATAGAGGGAGAAGGTGTGGGGCCGCAGGACCCGTATGGATCCGAGCTCTGCCCGCCTCTTCATAGGATACATGGAATTGTCCCTCTTCCACTGTTACACCGGCATCATCCCTCACGTCTTCCTCCACTACATTGATGACTGTATTAGTGCTGTCTCGTGCTCCTATGAGGAAGCTGAACAGTTCATCAATTTCACCAACACCTTTCACCCCAACCTCAAGTTCACCACCTCTGATACTTCCTTCCCCTTCAAAGACTTCTCTGTCTCCATATCTGGTAACCATCTCAGTACCAAAATCTATTTCAAGCCCACCAACTCCCACAGCTACCTTGACTACCCACCCTCCTGCAAGAATGCGATCCCTTACTCCCAATTCCACCACCTCCGCCACATCTGCTCCCAAGATGGAGCATTCCACTCGCGGATATCCCAGATGTCCTCCCACTTCAAGCACCGCAACTTTCCCCCTCACTTGATCAAAACTGTCCCCAACCACATCTCTTGCATTTCCCACACTTCTGCCCACAAATTACCTCCGCCCAACAAAAATAAGAACCTGGTCCCCTGGTCCTCACATACCACCCCACCAACCTCCATGGAGAATGCCTACGGTATGGAAACAGGCCGTTCAGCCCAACAAGTCCACACTGACCCTCAGATCATCCCACCCAGACCCATCCCCCTATAACCCACCTAATCTACACATCCCTGAACACTACGGGCAATTTAGCATGGCTGCTACACCTAACCTGCACATCTTTGGACTGTGGGAGGAAACCGGAGCACCCGGAGGAAACCCACGCAGACACGGGGAGAATGTGCAAACTCTACACAGATAGTCGCCCGGGGCTGGAATTGAACCCGGGTTCCTGGTGCTGTGAAGGAACAGTGCTAACCACTGAGCCACCATGTCACAGTGATGATATGCATATAACATATTATCCTCCGCCACTTCCTCCACTTATAATCCGACCCCACCACCAAAGGGATATTTCCCTCCCCACCCCTATCTGCCTTTTGTAGGGACCGCTCACTTTGTGACTCCCTTGTCCGCTCCACACACTCCCCACCACAGCCGGCTCCTTTCCTTGCAACCGCAGGAGGTCTGACACCTGGCTCTATAACTCCCCCTGACCTCTGTCCAAGGCTCCAGACAAATGTTTCAAATCCGACAGGGGTTCACTTGTACATCCTCCAACCTGGTCTCCTGTATCCATTGTTCCCGATGTGGCCTCTACATCGGTGAGACTAAGCGCAGACTTGGTGACCTATTTGTGGAGCATCTCTGCTCCGTACACAATAATCAACATCACCTTCTGGTCGCCAGCCATTTTAAACACCTTCCTACTCCCTGGGTGATGTGTCCATCCTGGGCCTCCTCCAGTGCCACAATGACACCACACACAAACTGGAAGAACAACACCTCATATTCTGCCTCAGGACCCTACAGCCCAATGGTCTGAACATAAAATTCACCAGTTTTAAAACCTCCCCATCCTCAGCCTCATGCCATGTCCAACCTTCCCTCTTATTCCTACCTCCTTTACCTGACACGACCTGTTCATCTTCTTCCCCACCTATCTGCCCCACCCTTCCCACTTACCATTCGTCACTACCCCTATATGCATCCACCTATTGCCATCCCACCTACCTTCACCCAGCCTCACCCCTCCTTTCTCTATTTATTTCCTAGCTCCCTTCCCCACTTCCCCTCCTGACCCCCAGTCCTGATGAAGAGTCTAAGCCAGAAACATCGGCTGTCTTGCTCCTCTGATGCTGCCTGACCTGCTGTGTTCCTCCAGCTCCACACCGTATTGACTCTGACTCCAGCATCTGCAGTTCTTGCTGTCTCCTAAGTTTTTGCCTGTTGTGTTAATGCTGAACACAAGTGTCTATCTCACATTTGGCTACCATGTCACATAGTTAATCCTATTAAAAATTAAAGAGCTGGCCTTGACATTTGCTGAGCTAATAGTGTACGATCCTGTCAATTGATTATGGAGCAGAAACACAGTTAGATTTTATTTTAACTCTGCGGTTTTCTCAGCTTTGATGAATACAAGATAAATGATAAAGTAAAAGGGAGGGAAACTGAGTGAGGGATGACAGTTAAAACAGCATGGGCAAGTTACCTGTTTTGTCCTCCATCTGCCTGAATTTTAAAACATCTGATTTCTCAGACACCCAAGATGCCTTTTGGAGTCTGGCAGGAATATCGTACTATAGTGATTGGAACCAGGTGGACCTCATTGACTACAACATTTCTGATTGTGGCTGTTAACCTGCGCGAATCAGGAAGCTCTGGCTGACCAATATAAACAGGGGATATAAAAGTTTGGTAAATCTCATACGTGGGAATACCGTCACCTGTAGGTTCACTTTAAAGTTGCTTACTATCTTGATTTGGAAAAACATTGCCTTTCCTTCAGTGTTACTGGATTGCAGCAGTTCAAAAAGGCATCACAGCACCACCTTTTCCAGGGCAACTGGGGGTGGGTAATAAGTGCTGACCTCATCAGCAACCTGAGATCCCATGAGTGAATAAAACACATCTTTCAATCCTAACTTCAGGCTCGGCACGTAACCTCAGAATCACCAATCTTTTTAGCTTTGACTGTCTAACTGCATTGGTTGGAAAGTCAGATAGCAATGTGTTAAAATCCACTAAGTCTCCCATTGTTATTTGGGAGGGACCAGTCATTTACTTGGTTGTTTTCCCATTTTGGAGTTAAAATTTCTATTTGAGAGTATTTGATGAATGATATGAAGAATGTGCACCTTATCATATTTCTCAAGCAACTCCACAAAATCTCACACATAACAAGTTTCTTTAAGATAGAATGATCATTTTTATGTCGACAAATGTGACAACCGTATGAAATTTCATAAGCATCATTTGGATAAAGAATCAATTAGTCTATATCTTGTGATGCTTGTTGAAGAAAGAGGGGTTGGTCTTCATCAAAGCAGTGTCATGAGTCTTCAGCATCTACTGAACTAGAAATTGGGTCCTGCTTTAACATCTTACATTGAAGAGAGCCCCTCACTTCTGGAATGGAAATTTCTTTGGTGTTTCAAATCTTGCAACATTGTACATAAGGGAAACTTCCACAATCCAAACCTTGACGTGGTTATGCTCAAGAGGAATGAATCCTGGGAAAACCAGTGACTGATTCATCAATGCAGACCAGTTCCCAAGAACTTGGCACTGGAATGTCATATTCTGAAATCTTTCTACTAATGATAGGGATTTTATTCAATGTTCCAAGAAAGTTCCTAAATTCTATCTGCCATCTGAAGGTTATAAGTTATAAAGACCATAAGACGTGGGAGCTGATGTATACCATTCAGACCATCAAATCTGATCTGCCATTCAATGAGATCATGGCTGATCTGATTGTCCTCAAGACTTTACTGAATTTTATCCATAATCCCTGATGCCCTTGCTGGTTAACACTTGGTCTACCTCAGCCTTGAACATGCTTAATGACTTAGCCTTGACAGCCCTAACTTAAAGAATTCCACAGATTCCCTACCCTCTGAGAGAAGAAATTTCTCCTTATCTCTGTCTTATGCTTGGCACTTCTTATTCTGAGATTATGCCCTCTCATCTTAAACTCTCCCAAGGCAAAACACTTTTGCCTCTGCCCTGTCAAGCCCCTTAAGAATCTTGTACATTATAAATAGACCAGCCAGACCATTTGGGAAGTGAAATTAGGAAGAACTTCTGCCCTCAAAACAATCTTGACAATTATTGGAATTCTCTCCCCTAAAAGGCTGAGTGTATTGAAATGATCAAGAATCCAAATTGCATTTTTATCCCATAAGGGTATCAAAGACAGGGGTTAGTTAGTTGATAAGCTTTGATCTATCAGAATGGTTGGACATTTTTGAGGGACTGAATGACTAGCTCCAGTTCCTATGTTCCAGTGTGATCGATGCAATTGGGAACATAGTTCATACTCACTGCCAAGGCCAAAGCCTTCCATTAGTGCCATCCTTTTCAATTACTTAAGCCCCACAGGACTTTGGTTTTCTTTGTCATGTGTAAAATGTTTACAGAGAGTACTTAGAAGGGATGGGGGGGTGGCATGTGGGAATTTGATATTGTTGTAGTTCCTTCATGAATGCTTCTTTCAATCACTATTCTAACTGGTGGCTATTCATCAATGAAATTTTGATGGGTTTCCTGTCTGCCTCATCCTCTTTACTGTAGCTTGGTGCTTCAGGAAAATATGATCACATCATAATTGTCAGAGCAAGATAGACTGATGGACTGAATTTTAATCAGCAAAGGCATTGAGAATTATGGAGAAATGTCAAGAAAGTGGAGTTGAGGATTATGAGATCAGTCATGATCTGCTCCTGTGTCTTATGGTCTTAGTAAAGATATATCATGGTGATTAATTGAATCAAACTTGTAACAAAGTAGCAGAAAAATGTTGATGAAGGAACTGCATTAGATGTTGCTTGGAGATATAGGATAAACCATTGAGAACTGAGATGAAGAGAAATTTCTTTACCTGTGGAACTCGCTACCACTGAATGCAGTCAAGACCAAAATATGGTATGATTTCAAGAAGGAGTTGGATATAGCAGTTGTGACTAGAAGGATCAAAAGATATGTGGAAAAGCAGGAACAGGATGTTGAGTTAGATGATCAGCCATGATCATAATGAATAGTGAAGCAGGCTTGAAGGGCCAAATAGCCTACTCCTGCTCCTATTTTTTGTGTTTCTATATTTCTAAGTCACTATGCTATGGCAGGTGGTGAGTCAGCGCTCACTCAAAGAGGTGCTTCCATCTTGGGGCCTGCTTTAGGAAATAGAGGCACAGGCTTATCTCACTGCACCTCCCCACCAGCTCCTGAGGTGAAAATTACAAATACGTGAGGGTTTCTTCAAAACTTAAGAAAGCAAAAGCACAAAATGGCCTGACTCTCAATTTGTGAAGTCATGACAACAACTTGGCCTTTTTGCTTCAGTAATGACAGACCCTGACATGTAGCTAGTAGATTTTTCCATCTTAATTGGAAGGGTTTAATTTTTGAAATTTCTATTCATACCAGCTCCTTTCGTTTTTACACAAATGTATGGCTAGGTTTTTGTATGAATAATAATTATGTTGTTGATTCAAGAAAGATGATCCTTTTATTTATTAACCATTATTAACTTTCTTTGTTGAATTCAATTCAGTTAAAAGAATGAACTGTCAATCACTTTTCTTTATATGACTATTTATTAGAAAGATTATATTTCCAGACAAATACCACATCAGCATAAAAGCAAAATTCATTGCAGTTTTACATTCTTTATATGCATATTAGACAATGAAACAAGGCTTTGCTATGACAGCACCAAAATACAACTATTTTGCATTTTCTCCCATTCATACAATATAATCAAGCTGTACTTTTTAAATTAGGTGAGGGTATTTCTTTCCCCTATAATCTTTTCAGGCAATGAGATCCTAATCCTGCACCCTCTGAGTGAAAAAATAAGTCTTTTCTCAACTCCTCTCGAATCAAACTGTCAATTACTTCAAAACAATTGCTGCTGTTTAATGACGTTTCAGCTGAGGAAAATATATCCTTCCTACTTCCATCAGCGAAACTTCTCATACTTTTACACTCCTCACTGGTATCTCCATTCAGCCTCCCCTGCTCAAAAGAAAACAACCCTACTCCATTCAATCTTTCAATGCGGCTAAAATTTGCCATGTCCTACAACATATTTGTAACTATCATTTGCACCCTCTCTCATGCAATGTCTTCCTTCCTGCCACACAGTTATCAGTTACCAGAGATATTTAATCCCATTATAACACTGCTATCTGTGCCACACACTCTCCTCTCTTAACAAGTCATCTTCTGGTTGATAATTTTCAGCCTTCATTTTCCCTTATTCATATTAGTCTCACATTTCTGACCTCCATACCTAACTTTCAGTAGCTCTATCTGCTTCCGCCATATTCTCGTAATGACTTCCTCTTTATTATGACAGTAATTTCTCCTTCTGTAATTTAGAACAATGTTTTAGAAATAGTTAAATGTATCAAAATGCCCTGGCACTTCAACAAATAAACATTTTTACTGTGAAAGATTTATTAGGTAATTTGGTAAATAACTGATGCATTTCACTTTGGCCATTAGAAAAATTACGCTAACTCATAACCGTTTTAAACAAACAATCAAAATGAAATAAAGCAATAACATGTTACTATATATTGTAACTATTGGTCTACTCTTCACATCAAGTTAACTGGTCCATTGTAATCTGAATCCAGATGGTATAACTGCATATTCAGCATGGAATTTCACAAACACACGGTAAGATGTAGAAGTGAAAGGAGCAATGTTACTTTCCTGTAAGCAGAGAAAGTATAAGACAATGTGAGTATAAATGTACCGTGTATTCATAAAGAACAAGTAATAAAGAATCTACTCTCCAATCAAACCAATGCAGCCCACATTGATCTTCTATTGAGAATTCTACCAAACTAATTTATTCACCTCCAAAAGACTTTTTGAAGTTTCTATCTGTCCAAAGGCAATCAAGCATTTTCTCTTAGTTGTGTGCAGTTTTTAAAGATTATCCGTTTGCACTCTCACAATATATAACTATATATCTATAATCTGTATAAATTTTAGCCAGTGGTCAAAATGATGCTAAAACACAGTAGCTTTGACTGCCTTTGTAAACTGGAGTTGCTATTGCGTGATTTACTTTAATCCAGTTGCCAAATAATTTATAATAAGAGGGTTATTATAATTAGTCACTGGGAGCTGAATCTTATCGTGCTTTGGCAAAGTGTCATTTTCATTGAGGTTCATGGAGGATTTCTCTCTACAAGACCTAGTGGATCTTCCCACACTATCGTCTCAAATGTGTCTCATGAACTACCTCCTGCTGGACCCAGAAGGCTGACCATGGCACACTCGCCAAATTGTTGACATACAGACCACCTGGTGGTGACAGCCCTGAGTGGATCATGCACAAATGCTGGTCTAATATTGGAAGCTGCCTTTGACTTATTTTGCTAGGAATTGCTACTTGAAGGGTCGTCTCTGGCCTTCACTGAAGCCACTCCCCTTCGACTGTGAGATATGACTCGTTGCTTACAGCGCATATAGTGTGATTCCCATGTGCGTGGTTGGCACATGATGCAAGTACATGATTGATGTAGCAATGTACGATTAACAACGCGCCCATCCAACTGACTGATGATGGCTGCTGACCGGCCTGACAAACTGCTTATTTCTGTGTTAAACTAAGGCAAGACAGAAGTACTGTGAGACTTTAAAATGTGGTGAGGTGGGGGCTGGTGCAGAAGTGCGGGTGGTGAAGCATTAAAAGGCAAGGCATGGATGCTGCGAGCATCAGATAGTCAGCATGCTAAAAGAACAAGTGAGCATCTCTGAGCTGCAGCCTGATCAAATCATAAAGTGAGAGTCTGTCCCTGCAAATAAAATGTACTTGTGAAAGCACTCCAATGATAATTGCTGGTTCACTCTAAAATTCTACTTGGCAATGCATTGGAGATATACCATGAGGATGTGGAGAGGCTGTCATGAGTCAGATGCTAATGTCTATGAATGTAGTGCGTGTGGTAACTACCCATGGAGCATGATGTGAAAAACTGGTGCCGAACATCCAAAGCAGAGATCTGGAGGAGTGGGAGAGGGGTTAGAGTCTCCAGGTCCCCACTCTAACCTTCATGTTTGGAATTGCAGAGTCGAACTTCTCCCCAGTGGGTGGTAGAATAGGAGACTGCATATTAATGAAGTGAGAGTGAGGAATAATAAGGGTGATGATAATTGATCATCCCCCTTAACAAGCCTCTCACTGCTCATTAATTAAAATCTCGTATTGACGTCTGGAACTTAGTTGGAAAATGTTACTTGTTGCTTCTGACATCAAGAAAGGTCTCACTTGACTTCTCATGTAATTCTGTCAAATTTTTCCATATAACCCATGTCTTCCGGGGCCTGAGAAGATTTCACCATATGTTACAACATCATAGACTGGAATTTAACACGGACACATTAGCCAGTGTGATGTATAAAAAGTAAAGTCTCAATGTATTATTTAACTGAGTCCATCTACTGGATGAATGCAGTAATAGGTGCCAATGCTTGTGAAATTGTATTGGCACTAGATTTTGCAGTCCTTGGTAAGTTAATGGAGCCCACCATTTACCCATGCCCACAGACATTTTATCAGAGATAAAAAGGTACTGCAGATGCTGGAGAATCCGAGATAACAAGCATGGGGCTGGATGAACACAGCAGGTCAAGCAGCATCATAGGAGCAGGAAAACTTGACGTTTCGGGCCTAAACCCTTCAT
>JAHRHZ010000014.1:67792326-67823884 GCA_024137785.1 Ginglymostoma cirratum
CCCCCACCTACACTCACCTTTACTGGCTCCATCCCCGCCTCTTCGACTTGTCTGCCTCCTCTCCACCTATCCTCTCCTCTATCCATCCTCTATCCGCCTCCCCCTCTCTCCCTATTTATTTCAGAACCCTCTTCCCCTCCCCCATTTCTGATGAAGGGTTTAGGCCCGAAACGTCAAGTTTTCCTGCTCCTATGATGCTGCTTGACCCACAGACATTTTGTAGGTTTTTGCACTGAGTCCTATCGTGTTTAAAGATCCATTCAGTGCTATGCCCTCTACAATGGATCCACGTGCTCACAGTTGGCAACCGTTCATCACTTAAATGAAGCAGATGGAAGAATTCTTACTGAGGGATGCAGTGCCTGAACTATGAGGTCAAAGTTGGAAAAGTCTTTGTGGAAAGCAGAAGAGATAGATGGAAAGAAAGATATGGTTATGAGTAAGAGATAAATAAGAGACAGAAACAAATAAAGTCAAGAAAAATATTTAGACGTTTAAAAATGTGTAACAATTAAAAATTTCAGTTCCACAGAAGTTATTGGACAGTAATTAAGACCTACCAGATTAATAGAAAATCACTAGGATTTGAATGAACAAGCACCAAACCTGCTTTGGCTAGTTTAATGGATATCTAGTTGGTAAAAAAAGACAACTCAGTCTTGTGCAAAAAAATGTGGCAGCAAATGCACGAATTTACCAACCAGCACTTGTTCTATACAGTTGGCCAAGATGGTCTTATAGTTTTATAGCTGCCAGAATATGATTCATCATACAGCCTCAAGTAATCTTTGATGGTCACCAAGGTGAGTAATATGAAAGTATGCGAAGTTCATTATTAATCCTCATCTATTGGTGCCACAACTATCAACTCAGTCAATATTGTTGCTGTAGGTAGCACTTATTGGGGTTGTATTTGTATGAAGATTCTCTCAGTGAGAAACAGGTGAAGCAAAGTTTCTGATAGTTCAGTGGAATGCAGGCAGCAATGTCCAAACTGCCACATTTAACTGTGCATGAATAGTTACCAAATGTTGCTCTCCAACTTGCTCCATAATAAAGGGGAACACTGATGGGCTCACTATTAGTTTAACTGCAGGATCTGAGCCAATAACTCCCCGAAATAATTTATCTTGTTAACCAAAATGTATTGGTCCTAAAATTCTGTTTTCAAAGCACAAAATATTTTCAAGCAATAGGCCTTTCATTTCTTAACCTTATGCTTTCATTCAATTGATACATAAATATGATCAAAAACACGGCAGAAAATGGATTTACAGACTAGTGCTTTTTCTACATACCATTCCACAGTATGGTCCAGTTGGTGGTGAATTGGAATCTGGACCATCATACAACTTCAAATAGTTCTTGATACAGTCACCAGGGTCATCAATATTAAAGGATGTGAAGTGTATTGTTAGTACATGTCCAATTGGTGCCTCAATTATCCATTCACAGTCGGTATTGTTGCTGTAGGTGGCTGGGTAGTTGGGACTATAAAAAGACCCAGTGGAGCCAAACAATGTTCCACCACAGCCTGTGCAGAAGAAAGAAACCATGTGTAAAAAGTCAGCTGTTTAGAAATTGTATTTTGATAACATCTGCATTGTATTCAACATCCCAACATGCCAGCATGTTTTTTTTGTGCAATAAATCATTAAAATTTAGTCAGTTGATTCATTTATAACACATAACAAAAGTGCACTGTGACTTTATATTCATTGGTTGGGCATTGTTACAGGGATAGCATTTAAGCAGCTCTCTGGTGAAGAAATTTGTGTGTAAATATTCTTGGTGCTGATTTGGAGAAATTTAGGCAGACTACACCAGAGATAGTTTGTACCACTTGCCTTATCTTCTAGTCTGGTGTGATTTCTCTATTACAGGTACACAGCAAGCTTCCCTGTTGGAGCAGCCAAGAGGAAGTTGGGCATTTTAGCTACCGGATCAGTAGGAACTTCATTAAGAAGCTTGAAGGACATAGAATTTGATAAGCAATGCGAGTGAGGTTTTTATGTGGACAGTTTCTAATGGGAAGAATTAGGTTTGTGAATTTGCTTACGGCTGCTATAAGCTGTAATTTGCATGTTGGTCAGTTTTAAAGATGTTAAGGAATAATTTCCACTTTTGCTGCGATATAGAAATTGGGCATAAAGTGCATTTTAAAATTAGTCCTCCAAAAAGGCAGTCTGTCGATCCAAATAAATGCGCAAGTTCAGATCACCCCTAATCAGGTGCACACTTTGGGTTTCACATTCCAAGGATACCAAAATCACACTCCAGGGGAGGTGGCTTGTGATTAAAATGGCCAGATGACATTGTAAAACGTGCTTATGTAAAAATGTAACCTGTCCCCATTCCTGCACCGGCAAGGATGGCAAGCACTGCGCTCGGTAACAGTATTTACAAAGTTCAATTGTTTCCAGAATGTTTTCCAAGGTGAAATGTGGTGAAAATCTAGACTTTAATGATAGAAATGTAGTGATTTCCACATAACACTGTAAAATGAATGATTCTTTTGGCAAGATGACTGTTTTTGGAGTTTTAGACAAACATTAGTGCACCCTGCAAATTGAATAAGAAAATAAGTTGTTATTTTTTTCACATTACCATTTGGAGATGATGTCCAAGTGATCTCAAAACCATTGTGACTTCCCATGACGTCAGATTTAAAATGTAAAGTAAGTGCGTGGAAATTTGGGAAAATGGGATTTGGCAGTTTTTTACCACACAACCTGGCAAGCAGTTGTCCATTACTTTCTGTACCATTTTTGATCTGAAATAAATAAAGAAAATTACAGTTCAATCCTTTTCTGCATTTCAGTGTCAGTATGAAATCAGAAACATTACTCAAAAATCATCCTCCATGAGCTCTTGAGATAGAAATTTGAGATTTAATGCTAACTGGGTTAAATGCCCTGCTTAATATTCAAGTAAAAAGAGAAAACAAATTCTGGGTTTATTCAACAAGTCTGGCAGTATCTTGGAGAGATAAACAGAGTCAGCATGTGAGAAAATACAAATATCAGCAAAGAGAAAGGAAACAAATGTGAGTAGAGGTACAACATGAAACGGTTGCATCCAATGTTGTGTCTAGTGTAAGGCGAAGAATTTAAATGACAAAGGATCATTAGCTCCAGCCTATCCTTGTGAACTGAATGGAAGTTTCTGCGAAGTGATCACTCAAAGACCTTGGACCATCAAAGTTTCTTTTCATTCTTCTATCAGACACAGACATCAATATCAAGAACAGCATTTGTTGTCCATCCCTACTTCTTTTGAACTAAGTGGTGTCTTGGGCCATTACACAGAGTACTTAAAAGTTAACCACATTATTGTGACTCTGGAGTCATGTGTTAACAAGGCCAGGTAAGGATGGCTGATCTCCTCCTATAAACATCTTTAATGAATCTGCAGGGATCAACATTATGACCACTACTTTTCTGCATATATATTAATGAACTGGACTTGGTTGTGCAGGGCACAACTTCAAAGGTTGCAGGTGACATAAAACCTGGAAATACTGTAAGTTGTGAAGAGGTTGGTAAAAGATTTAAGAGGATACAGACAAATTTGGTGGAATAGGCAAACATGTGGCAGATGAATTTAATGCAGAGAAATGGAAAATGATAAACTTTGGGAGGAAGAATGAGGAGAGCTAATGTAGAATAAAGGTACTATTCTGAAGGGGGTGCAGGATCAAAGGAACTTGGGTATAAATGAACACAAATCATTGAAGATGGCAAGGTAGCTTGAGAAACCAATTTCAAAGTTTAATGGAATCTTGGACATTGTAAAATAATGTATTGTATACAAAAGCATGATGAAACTTTATAAAAACACTAGTTCAGTTTTAACTTGGGATGTTATGTTAAATTCCGCAGGCACTGGAACAGGTGCAGTAAAAATCTACAGGAATATTTCCAAGGTTGACGGACTTGAGTTACGGGGATAGATTGCAGAATCTGGGGCTATTCTCCTTAGAGATGAGAACATTGAGAGATTTGACAGAGTTACTCCAAATCATGAGAAATTTGGGCAGTATAGACGAAGAGAAACAGTTCCCATTGAGGGAACGGTCAAAGACACAGGGTGCCAATTC
Source organism: Ginglymostoma cirratum (assembly GCA_024137785.1). NCBI lineage: Eukaryota > Metazoa > Chordata > Chondrichthyes > Orectolobiformes > Ginglymostomatidae > Ginglymostoma > Ginglymostoma cirratum. Next base: position 67,796,426 of record JAHRHZ010000014.1, read on the forward strand.
AAGATGAATAGCAACAGACAAACATGTCAAAATAAATTTTCCATCGAGGGAGGAATGTGTAGTGATTGTAATGAGGTTGGCCAGGTGGACCACATAGAATATGAGTTCCCTGATTGGGCCTGTTAACCTGCTCCGATCAGGGAGTACTCACTGACAGATAAGAACAGGAGTGTCAGACTTTCTGCTGACTCTGAGAGCTGGCTCTGATGGAGCTGGATCAGTGTCAAGGACTCTCCAAGTGTAAATAAAGGGTGACTTGGTGATGGGATACTGGCTTCTGTGGAGTTATTTTAGAATGCATTGCTGGAGAGTATGTTGTAGGCAGATTCAATTGTGACTTTCAAATATGTTAGATAATCATTTGAAGAGAAAAGAAATTGCAGAACTGTTGGGAAACACCAGGTGAGTGGCTTGCTCAGAAAACAGGCATGTGTAAGATGGGCCAAATAGCCTCCTCCTGTTTTGTAACAATTCTGTGATTCTATGAAAATGAACTTATTTATCTTTTTTCAGACTACTTGGATATTCAGCACACTTGTATTTCCGAAAAGTATTTCATCAGCTGTCTCTCAAAATGTTAACACAAAGGCATTTGTACAGGTACATGGATAGGTAGGGTTTAGAGGGATTTGGGCCAAATTGCAGGCAAATGGGACTTGTTCAGTTTAGGAAATCTGGTCAACATAGATGAGTTGGACCAGAGGGTCTGTTTCCGTGCTGTATGACTCATGGAATTGGGAGTATTATGTTAGTGTGTATGGAGGATTGCTTAATGGACAAGAAGGAAAGAGTCAATATGCAAAGAATCATTACTTCAAAGAAGAGCAGGCAACTTATCCTCACCATCCTGGTCACTATTTACCTCACAGTTAACATTACAACAGACAAGTTATCTGATTGCCCTCACATTGCTGTTTATGGGAGTTTTTATGTACAAATTGGCTTTTACATTTATTTCATTACAAAAATGATGAGACATTACATGTATTAGTTATAAAGTGCTTTAGGATATCCTGTGGCCATGAAAGGACCTGCACAAAGCCAAGTCTTTCTTTCTTGTTCATCAGAGTTGTTAAGTCAGTGTACAGGGATCTGCTTAAGCACTGCATGATGAATTACAATGTCACAGTTATGCTCCAAGAATTGTTCCGAGTAGGCAATGGCCTACAGGTATTGTCACTGGACTGTTAGCCCAGAGACCCAGATAATGTTCTGGGGACAACCTTGCCACGGCAGATGGTGGAATCTGAATTCAAATTTAAAAACAAAAATTGGAAGTTAAAGTCCAATTGTTGACTGACTTACAAAGATAGACTGGTTTGGGTATACAGTCATACAGATGTACAGCATGGAAACAGACCCCTCAGTCCAACTTGTCCATGCTGATCAGATATCCTAAATTAATCTAGTCTCATTTTCCAGCATTTAGCTCATATCCATTTTAACCCTTCCTATTCATCTACCCATCCAGAAGCCTTTTAAATGTTGTAATTGTACCAGCCTCCACTACTTCCTCTGGCAGCTCATTCCATAAATGCACCACCCTCTGCATGAAAAAGATATCCCTTAGGTCCCTTCTAAATCTTTCCCCTCTCACCTTAAACATCTAGTTTTGGATTCCTCACACTTGGGAAAAGACCTCGGCCTTTCACCTTATCCGTGCTTTTGTATACCTCCATCAGGTCACCCCTCAGCCTCTGATGCTCCAGGGAAAAAAAGCCACAGCATATTCAACCTGTCCCTGTAGCTCAAACCCTCCAGCCCTGGGAAAATCTTTGTAAATGTTTTCTGCACTCTCTCAAATTTAACACCATTCTTCCTCTAGAAGGATGGCAGAACTGTACGCAGTGCACCAAAAGTGGTCGAACCAATGTTCTGTACAGTGACTACGTGACATCCCAACTCCTATACTCAGTGCATTGACCAATGAATTCTCTGCCACAGAGAACGTTTGAAGCCAAAACATTGAAGAAGGAGTTAGATATAGTTCTTAGGGCTAAAGGGTTCAAAGGGTGTGGGGGAGGAAACAGGAACATATACTGAGTTGGATGACAGGCCAAATGCTGGCAAATGGGGACCAGGTCAGATTAGGATGTCTGACCTATTACAAACAATTAAAGTCCAAAAGAAGGCCATTTGGCACTAGGTGTCATGTCTGCACTGGGTCTCGAAATGAGGATTTTAAAATGTCGTTTTTTCTGCCTTTTCCCCACTGGTCCTCTTCGAATAACAGAACTCCCTTTATTGCTGTAATAATTATCAAGCAGTATCTCACCTCTAAATAGTCAGCGTTGCAACCAGGAACATCTTCGATGCTGAAGGCATGAAAGAAGAGGGAGATCTTGTGGCTCTCTGGGGCTCTCAAAATGATTGTGCAATCGCAATAACGTGGATAGACATTGAGCCAGCCAGGACTCTTCAGGTAACCAAATGACTGATTGTATTGTCTGCTACAGCCTGGAAAGAGTATTCATGATGTGAATAATTCTCATTAAATATGCAGAGTCAATTATCAGTCAAACTTAACACAAGGCACAACATTTTTTCTGGGCTTAAATAGAAAATGCGAGGACTAAACATAAACGCAACAAAATTATCAGGATCTCGCTGAATTGAGATAAAATTAATTTAGTGAACAATAATTGATTGTTATGTGATTCTCACATTTAATTAATATTTATTTTGCCTTTTCCTAAGTTTTCATCTTCCGAGCACATACACTTATTACCTGTTCTGCCGTCAGATGTTATTACAAACTGCTGGAGGAGTGGGACTCAAACACAGGTCTCCTGGCTCAGGGGAATGGACACTACCACTGTGCCACAAGAAACTTCTGTACATGAGCATTCCGTCATCACGTAGCTGACGACATCAGTACAAAAGGGTCCCATATCATGCACAAATTATCTGTAACCCAGGACATCTTAGAAATGTCAATGTTGCCGATGTTCTTGAGAACTCTCATGTTCCTGCTTCCATTCAATGGCTAGATGCCTTACAGGGATTATTACTAGGAGACCATAGTTACCGTCAGTGACTGTGGCTAATGATTCCAATAAGCAAGCCATTTACCGAGTTGGACAGTGGGCACAACGCAGCTGATTCTTCAGCCGGGGCCATGATAGAGCAGACAATAGTCCTCTTGAAGGTGAGGTTCTGACCCTTATTTTGATCTAAGAGACTCTTGAAATTCTCTCCAGTCTGTGCTGCATTTTTCTAGCGTGCTGCGCTTCTGCACAAGTTGAGCAGGGCAAAGAAAGAGAACATGGTGGCTCCTGAAGATCTGGGAGATCGGCAGCAGTCTTTTGAGGAGGAACATGTGGACACTGAGTAGGAAAATATCACCTTCTGTATGATAGAGTGCTGCAGCACTAGGCGCAAAAATACTAGACAGGACTTACTCGAAACCCGCTTCTACTGTATGAGAGCAGTAATCACTCATTGATTGTAAATCTGTTCCTGTTTGAAAGACAAGCACTGACTGCCTGTTTCCAGTATACAGCTTTTTCTTTGTTTTGTTTATTTTTCTTCATTTTTGCCATGGCTAAATAACAGTGAACATTTTCAACTGTTTAAAAGCTTTCCAGTATGTGACAGTTCCACTCTGACCCAAGAGAAGATGTTGGGCTACACTGGGCACTGGGAAGAACGTAGCACTCCCTCAGACATGATTCTAAGAAGGGCTGACATGAAGGACAGGAGACCTGTGTAATTGGGCTCTTAAGTAGCAAATGATTTATGTATGTGCACTTATTATATGTGCAATTAACTCTCAGTTGTACCACCTAAAACCGTTTCAACTCCCCCTCCCATTCCTCAGACGATATGTCCATCCTGGGCCTCCTACAATGCCACAGTGATGCCACCCGAAGGCTACAGTAACAGCAAATCATATTCAGCCTGGGAACCCTGCAGCCCAATGGCATCAATGTGGATTTCACAAGATTCAAAATCTCCCCTCCCCCAACCACATCCCAAAACCAGCCCAGCTCATCTCCACCTCCCTAACCTGTTTTTCCTCTCACCTATCCCCTACTCCCACCTCAAGCCCCACCTCCATCTCCTATCTACTAACCTCATCCCGCCCCCTTGACCTGTCCGTCCTCCCTGGACTGACCTATCTCCTCCCTACCCCGCCCCCCCCCCACCTACACTCACCTTTACTGGCTCCATCCCGGCCTCTTCGACTTGTCTGCCTCCTCTCCACCTATCCTCTCCTCTATCCATCCTCTATCCGCCTCCCCCTCTCTCCCTAGTTATTTCAGAACCCTCTTCCCCTCCCCCATTTCTGATGAAGGGTCTAGGCCCGAAACGTCAAGCTTTCCTGCTCCTATGATGCTGCTTGGCCTGCTGTGTTCATCCAGCCCCACAACTTGTTATCTCGGATTCTCCAGCATCTGCAGTACCTTTTATCTCTTTAGCCCTGAGAACTGTTTGTTTTTGATACGTGAACAGTGAAGGTCCACTCCTGGTTGGCAGCACCTGACAGGGTACACATCTGGACTTTTAACATTGGCACTGGCAACAGCATCCAGTAGCCCAGGGGGGTCCAGCAGTGGTGAGTATTTCTTCCCTGGTGGAAGGGAAGATGGGACGATCAAATTTCCATAGATGTGTGTTGCAGAAGTAATGAGGTTAGTTTCAGAAAATAATTTGAGAAAGCTCACTAGGGCACATGAAGTGAAACCCTTCCTGAAACTCTCTAAGATTGACAGTTAGCCAATTTCTGGTAGACTTCAGGTCGCCTCTGTTTCAGAATCTACTGAGCTACAGCAGACATAGCACTGAGCCATTGATTAAGACAAATCAATCAACATTACATTTCCAACTAAAAGTGGAAGTTGGTAGTTAAAGTCAACATCCAGAGTTGAGACAGTTAGAGATGTTGCAAAAGCAGAACTACGTTAATGGAAATAGAAGTAGATACCCAGACAACAAGAGAAAGTAGGCAGATAATTGAATTGAATGTTCGTAGGAAGGCAGAAGAAATAATTTGTTCTTTTCATTACTTCTTATCAAATGATGACATTTTCATAAAACATATAGCGATGTTGAGATTTTTTTTGAGCATTTAAATTACTCTGAATAGTCTATCTATCTTTTCTCCTGTCCTCATCTCCAAGGCATTTTTCTTCCATCAGATTGGTTCACACTTAATGGCAAATGTTTTGTCATTGCATCCTTTCAGCTGAATGACCAATCGCTCTTACCACTTGCCTTCAGCTGTATCAGAAAGATCTACAGATTGATAGTCAGACATACCTTCCATGGCCAAAAAATCCTGATGGAGGACTCAAACTCAAAGCTTCTGGCCCAGATGTAGGTATGTTACTATTTTGGCTGAAGACTTCCTACTTTGTTCATATTGGTCATTTATGGTTTTGTTGTGAAAACAATCTGAAAAGCAACCCTTTAAACCTTCAGGAACAGTTGATGCTCATTTAGACATTTTTATTTTGGGAAATTATGTGTACGTAGTGTTTTACTGTTCAGTGTGTGAGCTTTTCCTTTTTTCAAACTTAGACTGGTGTGTTGTATCTGTTACAGCTATCTCTCTGTTCCCCTTTCTTTGGGAAGGTAAATAAAGTAAATGGCTATATGCAGTTGGACATGTGTCAGTAACGCAGGAACTATGGGAAAGAGTTAAGGACTTACCTGCAACTTTGTGCATTAACTGGAATTTGTTTCCACTCTGGTACGCCTTTGATATAAAGGCAATCTTAATGGTGCGACCATATGAATAGAAATCCGGGAACGTTGGATTGGAACCACATAATCGATAAATTTGCCCAAAATCACCCTAAAATGAGAAGAATAAATAACTTAAAACATAAATGAAAGAGGCTAAATCTGTGGAATATTGCCAAATAGTTTTGCTATTTGAAGATGAGCTACAGTTCCTGATAACAACATTTAAAATGTTAGCCCTGAGAAAGATTGCAGCCATCCCCTCACAAATACCAAGTCTGTGGTATTATTCAAGTTTTGTGAAATCTGTACACTGCTTTTTATCCAGGCAGACCGAAGGGTTTAGGCCCGAAACGTCAAGTTTTCCTGCTCCTATGATGCTGCTTGACCTGCTGTGTTCATCCAGCCCCATGCTTGTTATCTCAGACCTCTTCAGAACTGCTGTGTTCTGAAAAAGAGTCATATCGGACTTTAAATTCTAACCCCATTTCTCTCTCCACAAAAACTGCCATACCTGTTGAGTTTCTCCAGCACTTTGTGTTTGGCTTTCAGATTAGATGGTATTGAGATGTTGAGCTGCTTCTTTGGGTAGGTTGAAAAAGATAAAATGACACTGAGAAAAATAGGAAATTCTCCCGAAAATCTGGTCAACTTTCAGCCCTCAGTCAACACCACAAGGCAAACTTACTAGTCATTCATGTCAACTATTATTTGTGGGATCTTGCTGTGTCCAAATGAGTTTCTGTACTTTTCCTACATAAAAACAGTGATTGCATTCCAAAACGTATTTAACTGGCTGTTATATACTGAAGTTATCTCTTGGACATGAACAGCATTACATGAATTCATCTTTCATATTTCTTTTTTCCTTTTTGAACCTGAGTTCAAATCCATCTCAAATTATTAATGGATGTTGTATTGTCCTTGTTGCTGTTCTAAGGCTTAAGTATATGAAGTTGGGTTGTCTAGAAACAAAATTAAAATGAAAAAATTGTTCATAATTCGGTACAACTTGACTCTTTCTCAGAAGTCCAGTGAAACATGAAAATATTTGACTGATACATTGGGTGGTACTCCTCTGAGGCTGGAGATGAGTACAAGAGATTTTACTCTGCATCAACTCCTTTCTACATCTTAAAATACTGGAGATGGTGGAAATCTGAACTGAAAACAGAAATTGCTCGAAATAGTCAGAAATCATGCAACTTCTGTCAAGAGACAGACGCACAGAGATTTAAACTGGTCCTGAAGCAAGGTCAAACCCAGACGTGAAACATTAACTCTAGCTTCCTCTCCACAGATGCTGCCAGATCTGCTGAGTATTTCCATTGTATTCCGTTCTTTATTGTGCCATAACATGCTTGGATCTGCCCAAAGCTGCCGGCTTGAACCACAGATAATAGGTACTGCAGATGCTGGAGAATCCGAGATAACAAGCATGGGGCTGGATGAACACAGCAGGTCAAGCAGCATCATAGGAGCAGGAAAACTTGACGTTTCGGGCCTAAACCCTTTATCAGAAATGGGGGAGGGGAAGAGGGTTCTGAAATAAATAGGGAGAGAGGGGGAGGTGGATAGAGGAGAGGATAGGTGGAGAGGAGGCAGACAAGTCGAAGAGGCGGGGATGGAGCCAGTAAAGGTGAGAATAGGTAGGGGGGTAGGGGGGTAGGGAGGAGATAGGTCAGTCCAGGGAGGACGGACAGGTCAAGGGGGCGGGATGATGTTAGTAGATAGGAGATGGGGGTGTGGCTTGAGGTGAGAGGAAAAACAGGTTAGGGAGGTGGAGATGAGCTGGGCTGGTTTTGGGATGCGGTTGGGGGAGGGGAGATTTTGAATCTTGTGAAATCCACATTGATGCCATTGGGCTGCAGGGTTCCCAGGCTGAATATGATTTGCTGTTCCTGCAGCCTTCGGGTGGCATCACTGTGGCATTGCAGGAGGCCAAGGATGCATTTCATTTGGTGCATGATGTTTATTCTGCATTTACAACAAATAGAGTAAACATTCATAGACATGAGCTTTGCTCTCAGTTTGTAGGATTGAACAGATTTCAAGAATTCAGTTCAGAAGACACCAGGGTTGAGTGCAGAAGAAAGTTTAGTGTCTCTTCTAGAATGAGTTCAGGGAATAATTCACCTCAGGGTTTGGTCCTCAAGATGGTGATGGAATAGCAGTGCTGAATGTAGGCTCTTGCCTGGGGCTCATCCACTCACATCTGCTTTTCTTTTCTTTCTTTGGCTTCTACTCTTTTTTTTCTGTTTTTTCTTTTCTGTGGTGGGTTGTTCGGCAGCATCAGTGTGGCAGCAAGAGCAAGCTGTGTACACAGCGGCAGGTGCAGCTTCTCCAGGAAGTTGGAGGGGGCAGCAGTGGCAACAAATCTCCTCCAGTGATCAGGGGTGGCAGTGCTGGCCTCAGTGGACTTTTCAAGACCATAAGACCATAGATGGCATAGATGACCATAGATTTCAAGATGGCAGTGCCAGCGAGGCTATATCTGAAACCAAAGTGGGATTCTTGGTACAATGATGGCCTGGCCTGGCAGCAGAGCCAGGGAGTCCTGGCTGCAGTGGGCCCATAGCAAGAACTCCTGGTGCTGACCTGGCAGCAGAAGCAGTGTGTCATGTCCAGAGCGGGGACTCCTAGTATTACCGAGGCAGCAAGGATTCCTGGTTGAGGAGTAAGTGTGTGTTCAGCAGTGTCAGTGAGGTGGGCCCAGTGGCATAGAGATGGCACCTAAAATGTGGCAACTCCTATGTTGGTGCAGGCAGTGGTGAGGAGGTGGAGGTCTATCTGATATTTACTGGAGACTAGGTGCCAGCTGGGACTCCCATTCTGAACTTTCTTTTTCGTTATTTTTCTAATTTATTCCTACTACTTGTAATGCTGGACTTTTTATTTCTTCATTTTTCTATAGTTATTTTCCTAAGAATTTGTTCTTAAGATTCTGTACCAAGGTACCTTTGTACTTAAAAAGTACAAAAGTCACAAAAGTGACAAAGTTGATAGATGGGGGAAGGGCTGTAGATGTCATATACATGGACTTCAGTAAGGCATTTGATAAGGTTCCCCATGGTAGGCTGATGGAGAAAGTGAAGTCGTATGGGGTCCAGGGTGTACTAGCTAGATGGATAGAGAACTCCAAAATGGAGAACTGTGACCAGAGTTGTTCCACAGGGATCCGTGCTGGGACCACTGTTGTTTGTGATATACATAAATGATCTGGAGGAAGGTATAGATGTCTGATTAGCAAGTTTGCAGATGACACTAAGATTGGTGGAGTAGCAGATAGTGAAGGGGACTGTCGGAGAATGCAGCAGAATAGAGATAGATTGGAGAGTTGGGTGGAGAAATAGCAGGTGGAGTTCAATCCAGGCAAATGTGAGGTGATGCATTTTGGAAGATCCAATTCTATACGGTAAATGGAAAAACCCTGGGGAAAATTGATGAACAGAGAGATCTGGGTGTTCAGGTCCATTGCATCCTCAAGGTGGCAATGCACGTCGATAGAGTGGTCAAGAAGGCATACGGCATGCTTTCATTCATCGGACGAGGTATTGATTACAAGAGTTGGCAGGTCATGTTACAGTTGTATAGGATTTTGGTTCAACCACATTTGGAATACTGCATACAGTTCTGGTCGCCACGTTATCAAAAGGATGTGGATGCTTGGGAGAGGGTGCAGAGGAGGTTCACCAGGATGTTGCCTGGTATGGAGGGCACTAGCTGTGAAGAGAGGTTGAGTAGATTAGGATTACTTACATTAGAAAGACGGAGGTTGATGGGGGACCTGATTGAGGTCTACAAAATCATGAGAGGTATAGACAGGGTGGATAGAAAAAAGCTTTTTCCCAGAGTGGGAGACTCAATTACTAGGGGTCACCATTTCAAAGTGAGAGGGGAAAAGTTTAAGGGAGATATGCGTGGAAAGTTCTTTACGCAGAGGGTGGTGGGTGCCTGGAACGCGTTGCCAGCGGAGGTGGTAGAGGCAGGCACGATAGCGTCATTTAAGATGTATCTGGACAGATACATGCATGGGCAGGGAACAGAGGGATACAGATAATTGGAAAATAGGTGACAGGTTTAGATAGAGGATCTGGATCGGCACAGCCTTGGAGGGCCGAAGGGCCTGTTCCTGCGCTGTAATTTTCTTTGTTCTTTGTTCTTGTTCTTAAGCTGGCACTGTAATACAGTGACTTTGTAAACTTTTCACTGTAGCCATTTGTGTACATGTGACAATAAAGATAATTCAATTAAATCAATTCAATTAGTTGTCAAACTTGAAAACCAAGAGAGTTTGGTTAGAAATCTGCCGGTTATTAGAACTGATAAAGTTTAGGTTCTCAGATTCAGACAGGACTCCATGAATTCTCTTCACATCCCATGGCAAAGAAACTTTGAGGAATCAGTTAGATAGGACCCTAAGGAGTTGAGTTGAAGGTCTAATTACTCTTGACTTGAGTCTTTGTAACACAGGGTGTTAGAAAACAGGTTGAAACTTAGTTCCAATGTGCGTTTTGAGCTTCTATTTTATTAAATTAATACGAATATTTAGATAACTTTTTTTACTCCTTCTTTTGTGCAATTAACTTCTGTTCTGTTGTTAAAGAAAATTTGCAGTTTTGTGAAATTGTCTCATTAACAACCAAATGAACTAACTAAATGAAATGAAAATCTGGCCTATTAAGCCAGGTTTCATTCTGAGACGTGACTTGCCAAACAGTACCATTAGCTTGGATTATAACAGGTTGCACAGGGCATCCATATAACATATATTTTTGATACACAGGTGCATTAGTGTATTCAGAAAACATCTGGTTACCTTTATTTACAATTTTTCAATTTTAATCCTTTAAACTTGCTTTTATTTTACTTTATTTGTTTTAAAATGAAGAATGAAACCCAAGACTTTTTGTGTCCTAAGAACGAATTTCACCTAACTATTTCAAGTGTGAGTTCTATAGAAAATGGCAGTGAGACAGATGGGCTGGGGCTGGGGAGTTGACAGAAATGTCACAATGAATGAAATTGTCAATTTGCATGAATACATTTCCTAAACACAAAGATTGTATGTGAGTTAATGGTATTAGACTGAAGAACCATTTCTTCCCTGAATCCAGAATAGGCCACTGTGCATAAGTTACATTGGTACAGTATATGAATAATAGTTGTATATCGGACTAACCAATGGCCAATCTTTAATCTCCAGGTAATCTCCCGTACAGTTTGGGCTGGTTGGCAAATTGAATTCCTGTACTGTCACCCAGATTTGTTCCTGTGCAGGAGCATCAATGGTCCAATCACATTTGGTGAGGGGCGGATAATCATGCGGGTAGCCAGGAGACATAATGATCTGAGTTGTGTCAGTAGAATTGAAATTTCCACCACAGACCACTAGAGAATAAACAAACAAACAAATGGGCAAATTGGAATTGCAAACAGAATGAATAAGTTATGTCTTGGTGCTTTCTAAAACTAATATGATCATTGTAGATTTTTTCCTTTCACCATTGGCTTTTCTTAATTTAATTAACAATTTTAAAGAGCAGAATCACATTCCATGAGAAAATTAAAACTGGATTCCCACTGGTTGTTATGCACAGGAGAGATCCTTGACATTTTGATGAGGAACAGCAGGTGGCACCAAAGCACTATCAACATTCAGACGGAAATCAGAACTAAGTTATCGTAAAATAGTTATGGAACATGATTTAAGCAAAGCTTTGTACGCATAGGAATGCTTCTTATTTTATTCAATTATCAACTTGTTTTGTATTATTTTCTTATTAAAGGGGTACTTGCGGTGTAAATAAACAAAATCAGAGGTGAATGAAAGCAAAATACTGCAAATGCTGGAGATCTGAAATAAAAGCAGAAACTGCCTGAGAAACTCAGTTCTAAGGGAGAGTCATATTGCACTTGAAACGTAACTCCAATGCTGCCAGATTTCCTGAGTTTCTTGAGTAGTGAATTTTCTGGTGTCATGGTGAGTGATTTTAGTTCTGGGAAATGCAATATACCTTCATTTCATGCATTCCTGCCTAGGTATGGCGTGGATCTGACCCTATATTCTTTCACAACAGTGCAATTCTCCTTATTGTCTGCTATAACTTTGATGAAAGAAATGAATGGGCCTTGGACAAATGAACTTGGAAAACACTGGAGAAACTCAGCCATTCTGACATTGTTTGTGGAGAGAGAAACTGAATTTATGCTTTGGGTCCATAATGATCCTTCAGGAACTCTGCCTAAATGAGTTCCAGGTCTGAAGAAGAACCATACTGGACGCAAAATGTAACAGTATTTTCTCTCCACAGATGCTGCCAGACCTGCTGAGTTTAATCACAACTTTTAAAAGACATGTACATGGAGAGGAAATGTTTCAAGCGATATGGGCCAAATGCAGGCAAATGGGACTAGTTCAGTTTAGAAAAATTGGTTGTCATTGACAAGTTGGGCCAAAGGATGTGTTTCCGTGCTGTATGACTCTATGACGCTAACTCCAGCATTCTGTTTGCTTCAGATCTGTGTCTGCAGTATCTTGCCTTTATACCTTGAAGAAATGAGTATTCAAGTGTGTTCAAACATCTTCCACCAAAGGCACAGCAATCAATTTGTCGAATCTCTGTGAAATTCACCTCCAACAGTCCTTAAAATTAAAATTTCCTGTTGCAGTATTTGAACATTTCCACTAATGCACCACCATTCTCTGGCCTCTAACTGAGATTTTCAATTAATAAAATTATCCTGCCATGGGTCCTTGCTCAATCAAAGGTGAATTGAACTTTACGATTGCCATTCTTAAACTTATCTCATTGGAAAATTCCCTGGACACATGCATGAATGGTTTGGTATTCATTTAGGCAGACCAAAAAGGATCTAAGTTCAATGTATCGCCTATGCTCAATCAGCCATGGCAAAGGTAAGGATAAAGTTCTTGTTATGCATGAAAGAGAAATTCAATGAGTTTCAAAGTGTGTTAGTGACAATGTCAGATTTTGCTACTTTCTTACTCTCAGTGTGTTACTCTTTGACTGATACTTTGAATGCCTTAGGTAGTTTTTAATGTTTTAATACATTAAATTAATCTGAGGGGGAATTTTGTTTCTTTTCTTGCTATTATTCATAATATTATAGTATACATATAAGCAATGTGCCAATATGAATTTCCATATCATGAATAAAGTGACATTGAATTGATTAGAATTGAATTTAGGTAAGCATTCCGTTTTTGCTAGTAACATTTTTAACACATTTTCTCTAAATGCTATATTCTAGTTAATTTAAATATGAAGTCCTTCCTTAACACATAATAGATTCAGCCTTTTGTATGATTGTTTATAGGTACTGTATTTTGACTTACGATCATTGGCTACATATGTTGCTTTGAAGCCAGCTAATTCAACTGAGGAGCCAGAGATGAATCTCACAGTAAGGAAGTTACTGGATGAGACAAAGGAAGGTGGCAGTTCAGAGCCACAGTAAGTGCCTACTAATGGGCTGTTTATATCCTCTCCATCATAAATCTAAAAAACAAAATCACAAGCTTGCGATTATTAATTATAATCTTAGTTCGCAGAAAATCTTGTTTTTCTTTCATTGTGTAATTAAATATTTGTTACTTACGAGCCACTTGTTATTAACTTAAGGATTTAATCTAACATAAAAATAACCTTGTGAACACCTGTTATTCTCAACACCTGATTAGTATTTTGTTGCAGTTTAATCAATATTTCTCTTGCCATTTGAACAAATCATTCATTCGAAAATTACTCCCTGGGCTCAGACAGTAACTGCAACTTTTCAGTCATATAATAAATGATTTTCTGGCACCCTGTCAAATGTAAATGTCCTCTATGTGAGTTTTTATCCAAGGCTGACTATCCTTTGCTATGTAACGGGCAAGTTCACAGTTCACTCCTTTTAACTTCTGCGTTATAGTCTCTAACCTCACAATAATTTATGCCCAGTCATGACAGCTGAAAATCTGTCTTTCGTTTCTTTTCTTTTAAAAAAAAATGGTAAAGTTCAGGGAATGTAAAAAGCTGAGAGGGAAAGAAATGGTGAAATTTAAGGTTTTAGTACAATGATGAACAGCGACCAAGGCATGTGGCATTTGGGCACCTACATTTTTGGGTGTGCGTTAGTCATATAAATTTAGGAAACAGACAGGAACTTGTCTTTTATATGAGAGCAAAGCTATGTAATTGCACAGTTGTGAATTTAGGCAGACCCACTTTGAATGCACTGTAAACAATTGAGGAGGTTTGCACAAAGTGATGTTTCAGCAAAAGTCTGATGAAAATGAAATGTCCCAACGCAGTGCTTACACTGTAGTTACATTGAAATATTCCAGAAATTCTGGGATTCCTGTGGCCTTCTGAGGCTTTCTCTTTACTGTTTGTCAGGTCAATCGGGTTTACATTGTTATTCGTCATTTTATTTCTTGAAAACATTATCATGGAAGGCCTGTATTTGTAATATGCGCTACCAACTAAAGTCTGCAAAATTATTCAATTTAAAACAATCTCAGCAAGATTTTTATTGTTGGATAATGCCCTTAAGTGCTTTATCATGAGCTAATACAGAGTACATGAGCTCTTAATTACTGGTACTGTCACACCAAGATGAGATGGAACTACACAGCAATATCTCAGTAAACTTGTATCTGTTTTTGATTTAAATTGAAATAGAAATTGATCAATGTTGCTTTTAATCAACTTATAAAATACTTACATTAACATAATCCGATTTGCATTTTCCTTCTGATGGGCCCTCCAGTAGAAAGGCTGTGAAAGTCATGTTGATGACCTTGTTTAAAGGTACAAATATGCGCCACACGCAGTCTAAGTTATTTTCATATTTGCCATCGAAGTTAATATCTGGTGAACTGATGTTGCCCCTGACGTTCCTTAAGTATCCACCACATCCTTGGTTTAACCCTGGAGTGAAACATCAAGATTTATTATTTTTTGTGAATATGTAGATCACAGTTCATGTCAATATTTTTGAGGTCACTTTTAGTTTTTGGAAGATTAAAGTTGCATACATAAAGTAATTACAATGCTGGATTCTAGACATTGCAAGAACACCGCAAGAAATGCAATGATCTTGCAAAGATCTCTCTGCCTATAAATTCTGTGCCTGTGCACTTTCCTCCATTTTACCTGATAAAGGAGCAGTGCTGTGAAAGCTTGTGATTTCAAATAAGCCTGTTGCATTAGAACCTGGTGTCATGTGACTTCTGACTTTGTCCAAGTCCAACACTGGCACTTCCACATCATCTCAAGAAATGGCAGATCAAAAGGTGACCCATATTTGTTTAATAAAATCAAAATAAAAGAGAGCAGTATAAGATAGTTGAACTATAAAGTTGAATTAACTTAGCTAAAGAGCAAGAGACATGATGTCTACATTCCTTCAATAAGGATGATCCAAACAAATACTTCGTTTTGAGAGGTAGAGCTAAGTTAATTTACAAGCACTCAGTATACACTGAAAGGAATTCATTAAAGGAAAAGTTGCAAATTAGGGACAATTAATCTAAAAGTTGCTTTAAGGGTATCCCAGGGCAGACTATACCATCATGGAGATTGGTGAAGCTTAAGGGGATGCTCTGGTTTTAGTTTATCTGAATGTTTTGCTGAGAAAGTTAGTTACTGTTTGAAACTCACATTGTTTGAAGCTCAGTGAGACAGGACAACCTAAGTAAATGATAATTAGATAAATCTGTTCTGTAAGCAGAATAAAACAGCTAACTTCGTCATCCACAGTATGGAATGTTGGTAAGGCTAATCTCAGTTTGAATTTTGTGAGGGAATAGAAGCTGAATGATTGTCTGGTTTGAAATTGGAAAAATCTAGTGGTCCTCCACACACTGTTGTGGCAGAGAAAGCATCAACCAGATTGGATAGGAATTCCTGGAAAATAATCAGAACAAGAGACAAAAGAATCCACTTTCAAGAGCTAGTAAACAGAAGTTTTATTTCTGACATCTCGAACTAAGGAGAATTCTCCAGAGGACTGTGCCATACATTGTTACTGCTGGTCGCTATGTAAGCAACTAACTTTAAGATTAAGTGCTCTGATGCTGCCTGGCCTGCTGTGTTCCTCCAGCTCCATACTGTGTTGTCAACTTTAAGATTGATGTGTCTTATAAGACAATTCTTGGGACGAGTAAGAAGTGAAACATATTGCATAAAATATATAATTATAAACTATATAATTGTGTTAATAATGTCTGTCTTATTTGATTCTACAATACAAAGTGATATTTGTTTTGGTTTGAGTTGTAATCATGTGGCATTGTTAGATAGGTTTAAAGGAAACATTCAGATTTCCCTTCAAATGAAAATAGATCCTCACTGGATCATAAGACAACATTATCACTAAAAAGCCAGGTAAACAATTATCTGGGAATACTGCCCTTGGTTACATAATTGATTATTTCACACATAAGACATGTGACCAAAGTTATAGCTTAACAAATAAAAGGGACGGTGGCGACCCTAACTCAAAATTTGCTGCAGGATGGGAAACAGAATTTAATCGTTAGTGTATTTTTCCTGCACTAGCAGAAGGTTTGCAGTGGAGCTCCCCAGTGGTCAGTTTTGGACTTTTGTTTATCTGATACATATTAAAGACCGAAACCTTGGTGTACGGAGCACAATTTCCAAATACCTTGATTATACAAAGTTTGGAAGCTTTGTGAATGTTAGCAGTATAGTACAGAACTACAAAACGAAATGGACAGGTTGGTAGAATGGATGGGATGGTTGCATAGGCACTTGGTGTAAAAGTGCCTAAACCATTGAAAGTGCCAGGACATGTTGAAGGTAGTGATTAGAGCATACAGTATCATGCCTTTATGAATAGGGACTTATGGTACAAATGCAAGAGGGTTATGCTAAACTTGTATAAAATTGGTTCGGCCTCAACTGGATTAATCAGTCCATTCTGAGAATTCCATGTCAGGAAAGAGACACCATACATAGCTATTGCTGGTCCTTACAGCCTTAGAGAGATCACAAAATATGGTTAATAAGACTGGCTTCAGTTACATAGACAGATTAGAGAGGTTTAATGTCATTTTCCATGTAGAAGAGAAAATTGAGAGGAGATTTGATAAAGGCATTTAAGAGGGGCTTGGACAGAGTAGAAAGCAAGAAACTTCACTTTTGGTGAAAGAATGGAGAACCTTTCAACACTGATTTAATGTAATTGGAAGAAGAAGCAATAGCAACCTGAGGAAAATCTTAAAGGATTACAGAAGTGGTACAGTAAAGGAGGATGCCATTCAGCTCATCATGTCAATACCAGCCAGCTCTTCAAATAAGCATCATTGACTGCTACAGATTTCCTGTTTTTCTTCCCATACCTTGACACATTATTTCTATCCAAACAAACACCAATTGGCCTCTTGAATGCCTCACTTGAATCTGCCTCCTCCACACCTTCAGGCAGGTACCCTAACTACTTGCTGAGTGAAAACATTCTTACCACCTTACATTTACTTCTTTGGCAGATTAATTTTAATAAATGCTGTCTCGTTCTTGTTCTTTTTAGGAATGGGAATAAAATCTTCCCATTTACTTTATCTGGCCAGCTCATGATTTTGGAAACCTCTATCAGATCTCCTCTCCGACTTCTCTCCAAGGAGAACAGTCTCAACTTCTTCAATACATGCTCATAAATGAAATTGCCCATCCCTTCAACCATTCGAGTGAATCACATCTGCACTCTCTCCAATGCATTCACATCTTTCCTATGATGTGACTCCCAGTACTGAACACACTATTCCAATTCAGGTCTAACAAGTGTCTTATATAAGCTCAACATCACATCCTTAGCCAATTGCTCTATGACCCATTAATAAAGCTGAGGTTAATTTATGCTTTATCAAGTGCTCTCTCAGCTTGTCCTGCCACCTACAGTGATCTGTACACGTATACATCTAGCTCCCTCTGGTCCTGCAATTCCTTTAGAAGTGTAACACCTATTTTATATTAGATTTTAATGCTCTTCCAACCAAAGTACATCACCTCACACTTCTCTGCATTGAAACTCATCTGTCCACTTCACCAAATTGTCAACACCTCTTTAGACTTTCCACTGTACTCCTCACAGGTTAAAACTCTTCCAAATTTTGTGTCATCTGCAACTTTAAAATTATTCCCTGCACACCAAGAATCTAGATCATTTATATAAATAAATACATATCAGGAAAAGCAAAGGTCCCAATGCTGAACCTGGGGAACTCCATTGCAAATCTCCCTGCAGCCCGAAAAGAATCCAATTACTATTATTCTGTGTCCTATCACTCAGCCAAGTTTGTATCCATGTCACTAATCTCCCTTTTATACCACGACTTCTCATTTTCCTCTCAAGTTTTTTGTGTGGCATTGTATCAAACACCTTCTGGAAGTCCATGTATATCAAGACCATTTCATCATTGAGGCTTTCTGTTACCTCTTCAAAGAATTCCAGCAAATTAGTTAAACATGATTTCCCCTTTGGAAATCCATGCTGACTCTTCCCAATTGGCCCACCTTTTTCACACAGTGAGTTGTTAAGATCTGGAACGCATTGCCTGAGTGTGTGACTCAGGCAGATTCAGCTGAGGCATTCAACAGGGAAATTATTATCCAAAAATGAGGAACATTCAGGACCATGGAGAAAAGGAGGGACAAAAACATTCAGCTAAAACACCATTATTGCAAAATAAATCTTTCTGAATGTCTCTACTTTTTTTTTTACAGACTGAATTCAGTGTTTCTGGGTACTGAAAATTAGGCTTGTATCTATTTTAATCATGTTTCTATCTCATTCCTAGTTCTAAACTTTTGCAGTGTGCTCTCACTCTTAGGGGTGGGGTGGAGATGGGAGGGGAGGGTATATTTGACAGGATGTCAGGATTCCACAAAATTCCTGCTAGATTAATTAAAAATCTGTTAACGGCAGTTGCATATAAACCTGTATTATACAGTCAAATTACCCAGGGATGTGTAGGGGCTGCAAAATGCAGTATTCAAAGTGATAATTGATTCCAGAGAGCTTGATTGCTCCTCAAAACAGTGACACAAGTTAATAAGGTCATAAAGTAAACATAGCAATATATTTCTGGAGAATTTCATCTGGATAAATTTATTTCTCAGCAAATAGAATAATAAAGCAGTGACTGTATAAGCTCTATTTGTTTTCCTTGCAACAAAGGAGGCTGACGGGGGAAACTGATTGAGGTATACAAAATTATGAGAGGTATAGACAGAATAGACCCTGACATCCGCTGTTGTGTCCCTACACCCCAAGGCTTTCAGTAGTTCAAGAAGGCAGCTCACTACAATCTTCTTCAGTTCAACTATTGATGGACATTAAATACTGACCTAACCAGGAATATCCACAGTCCCTTGCACAAATGAAAACAAAGTGAACAAACTTTTCCCATAATATCCATTGGGTGCTGCATAATCAATTCACTCAGTAAGACAATGAAAGTGATGGACTAAATTATCAGACCAGTGTATTAAGGGTGCTTCTGAGACCCACTGTTGGAAAAAATTATAAAACTTTTTACGTTGCATCTAATCTTGCAATAATCAAATTAAGCAGTCCCCAATAAGACTGTAAGATGATAAGAAATAGGAAGAAGAGTAGGCTGTTCAGTCCCTCAAGCTGATCTGCCATTTAATAGCAACATGGCTGATTCAACATTTCTCACATCCACTTTCCTGCCGTTTCTCCATAACCCTTGATTACACAAGAACTCTGCCCCCTACAGTTCTCTGTGGCAAAGAGCTCCAAAGATTCACACGCCTCTGAGAGAAGAAATTCCTCCTTTTCTCAGTCTTAAATTGGTCCTTCCCCTTAATACTGAGATACTGCCCTCTAGTCCTAGACAATCCCATGAGGGGAAGCATTTTCTCAGCATTCACTCTGCTAAGCTCCTGAAGAATCCTACATGTTTCAATGAGATCACTCCTCTTTCTTCTAAACTCCCGTGTATAGAGTCTAACCCATTTAGCCTTTGCTCATAAAACAATCTCTCCACACTAGGCATCATCCTAGTGAACCTTCTCTGAGCTGCCTCCTGAAATAACTCCATATAGGCCAGTGTCCCATCACCAAGTCTCCCTTTATTTATACTTGGAAAGTCCTTGACTCTGGCACAGCCTTATTCAAGTCAGCACCCAGAGTGTCAGAACCTCTGACGTCCCTCTTTTTATCTGTCAGCCCCAATCAGGGAACTCATATTCTATGACGTCCAACTGGCTAACCTCATTATTACAATCACTACACCTCCAATTAAATGATATTTTTCCTTAAATAAGGAGACCAAATCTGCTCACAGTGCTCCAGATCTGGTCTCACAATCACCTTGTACAGTTGCAGTGATGGCACTAGATGCTCAGAATAAGCAAATGTTTCCTTTCCCACACTAACCTTGATAAACAAATAACTAGTCCTTTTTTCAAGAGCTCAGTAAATAACATACATATCCAGGCTCGAGTGATTTTATAGCCTCAGTAAAACCTTGGAGTACAAATACTAGTAATCTGAGTTTGAGTTGATCAATTCCCATCTGTATCATTACCTGTACCTTTCCTATGCAATTACTCCCTGAGGTTTCTATTAGTTTCCAGTTAACATGAGTCACATTTTGTACAACAGTATCTCAACTTACTATTATGCAATAAGGCAATAATTCTAAATGATATCTTTTGCCTTCTTGTTGCACACAGGATAAAGAATAAATGTGACTAGACTTAAAAAACTCAATGGCTGCTTAGCCATAAATCAGATAAAATGAAGGAGTAATTCTACAAACTTCTAGTGTGTTTGGTCCTCAAGTGAACTAATAGCCATTGTCTCCAGGGAAACGTGTGCAATTGCCAACTATTTTTGCATGATGTAATTCATCCCAAAGTGATAATTTCATGAGTAAGGCTACATCATAAATCTCTTATATAATTAGTCTTCACTATCATCACTTGTTATTAAATGTTTATTAAACAGGAAACGTAACTTCCATTTCAACAAAGACAATAGTTCATAAAATTCAATATAAACTAACGAGAATTATTTCACATCATGGCAACGTATCCATTAAAAGGGCAGTAAGTAACATCAGATAACATGATTATGTCTCTCTAAGGACTTAAGTGGGTCTTAATTGAAGCATATGATGAAATTGAAAACGCCTATTTAGAATTGCATTTTACTGGTGATTGGTACAGAGCATATTCTTGAATTTTTGGTACAAGTTCTGCACAATTTTCTATTTATAATGGAGATGCACTGAAACATATTCCTAACATCCTAGTAGGGAATTCCACACTGATAGTGCCTCTTACTTTTCTCTGAGAGTTAAAGATTCTGATTAGCATTATAGTTACTGATGAAAATAATTAGTTTCTGATGCTGCATTTATATAGAACCTTTAAGACAGTAAAGTCTTCTAAAAGGTTTTACAAAACAAAACTTGACATTGGGCCATAAAAAGAGAAATTAAACTTTATCAAAAGGTAGGTTTTAAGGAGTGACTTAAACGACAAGACGGTACTCCATATATCAATGCTTGGGCCCTAAGGTATCCACAAACTGTATCTCTGATCTGGAGATGGGGATTAAATGTATTATTTCCAAGTCTGCAGACAACACAAAACTTGATGGAAATGTGAGTTGTGAGGAGGATACAAAATCATTTCAAGCGGATTTGGACATGCTGAGTTCTCAAATAAAAATTGGCAGATGGAATACAATGTGAGGAACGAGAGACCATAATAGGAAAAATCAGGACTCAATGTTGATCTGAGAATTAATGTTAAGGCAGCAGGTTCTGAGATGAAGGGTGAAAATAACTCGGTGTGACTTCAAACGAAAAGAGCAAAGTTTTGGGCAAAATCAAATTTACAGAGGGTGGATTGTGTGAGGCCAGCTAGGACAGCTTCAGAATAGTGTTATGATGATGGATCAGAACGCCAAAATACTTAAAGATGCTTGTGATTTCAATTCTAAAGTGTGTTGCTTTGCAAAAGCAGGATGACATAAAAACTGCAGACTCCAACTTAAAGTGGACTGGTGGGAGTGAACACTCTTGTGTTGCCAATGTTTGTTCAAGTGTTAGCATGCTGCGATGTTCACAGTCAAAATACTATCCTGTAGCACCCCTGCATCACAGGTAAAGCAAGGAAGACATACTCTTGTTCCAAGAACTGCAAACCAGTTTACAAAAGGAACAGGGGAAAAGGACAAAGAAACTTGAGTGAGCCTTCAAAACTGGAAATCTAAAAAATTTGACGTTCAGCTATGAATGTCAGCACTCCTGCTAACCTCCATTGCAACAGCTGAAACATTCAACTATCTGCCCTTTGCAGCCAGGGAAGTGATACTTTTTAAAATGAATCTTTCTACAACTATCAGATTGGGTGCGTCAATAAAGAAGGAGAGCCAGTTCATCCATCTTCACCCAAGTCAGTGGCAACCTATCTGTAGCTATATTGCTTTAGGCCACCCCAGCCAGGGTCTGGTCATTACAATAGTCAAGTCTAGAAGGAGCAAATGTATGGATGTATCACTTCAGCAACAGATGAACAGTGATAGGGGTGAAGATGGGCAGAGGTGGCAGCAGGCTGTCTTAGTGAGGGAAAGGATATGGAATATGAAACATAAACAGAAATTGCTGGAGAAACTCGGCAGGTCTTGTACCATTTGTGAAAGGACCAGGGTCTGAAGAAGGGTCACTAGACCTGAAATGTTAATTCTGCTTTCTCTCCACAAGTGCTGCCAGACTTGCTGAATTTTTCCAGCAATTTCTGTTCTTGTTTCTGCAGCTTGTTGTTTTATTTGTGGAATCAGAGGCTCATCTTGGGGCTAAATAGACTGCAAAGTTTGAACAATCTCAGACAGTAACCAGTAGGAGGGTTGAAGTCAGTGATTGGTGAACGGATTTTGTGGCAGAGGCCAATAACCACTGGTTTTGACTTTCGTAATGCTTAATTCTGATCATCCGATACTAAACATCATATATACAGCATGCCAAATCAGAGAAATCAATGGAAGGGTCTACTGAGGTGGTAGTAAGGTAAAGCTGGATATTATCAACATTGATGTGGGACCTGACGCAATTTTGGATGAGAAACAGCATTTAGACAAGAATCGTTGGAAGACTGCAAAGTAACCGTATAGGCGTGGGAAGGGAAGTCATTACAGGACATTTGCTGGATATGACTGGATAAATTGGAATGGAAACTGGCAAAGAGAGTTCCACCCAGCTGGATAAATAAGTACAGACCTTTCAGGGGGAAGCTGGTATAGTGATTCTGATTAAAAACCTTTATCCAATTTAAAATCTACAAGGACAATAGCACTAAATATTTCTTCTCTTTGAAACAAGTATCTCTTCTCAAATCTTGGGCCACTACTGAAAATTTCCAGGGGGAGTAACGTAATTATAACAATCTGGCAGAGATGCCTCTACAGTATCACCAATTCATTGAAAAATCCAATGAAGTAACTATAGATATTAAAAGATAGATTTGTGTTATTAATCAAACAAACACTGTAAGCAGAAAACACATAAACAAACGAGTGGAAATTACGCATTCCATTTTTTAAAAAAAAAGGCACTTTTTAAGATCTACAAATTTACAATTGCATTTTTAACTTCCAAGTGGGAATTCAAAAGGCCAGCCCATCCAGATCCAGTAGTCGGCAGATTAACACAGTTAATGTCATCTGGCACTGGATGACTGAAGGATATTGTCAAGCATTCAGTAATCCTGCTCCTCCTAGATCCAAGGAAATTGAAAAACAAGACTAAATGAAATTTTCTGGGCTTCTTTCAGTATTGAATTATAGCCCTTGCAGATTTAACGATGACTTGCTGCATTTCTCCAGTTGGGCTTTCGATTAAATTAGCAGGTCACAACCTGCGATCATTATATTAATCTAGCATACACATATCTACTGTGTTATCAAGTGACTGGAAAGCTCAACAAACTAACTATAGATTTCAAAAGGTTGTAACATTACGTAAAGAAATATATTGAACCCTGATCTGCATATGTAAAGGAAACCCTGCTGGCCTACCACGACTCTCCATTTGCAATTGAAAACTGTAATTGGCCAGATCAGTCAGGAAAAGTGTAGGTTAAGCACTCAGCTCTATTTTAAATGCATATACCAATTATGGGAGGATAAGGCTGACCCCATTATGTCTAAATTGGCTTTGTAAAGCTTCTGTTTCACCAGTACTTTCTGAAATATAACAAAGTTTCTTCAGTATATGTCACAGACCATCAACAAACCACATTTAGAGATTAGAAAATGTTGTCAGTTTGGGATGATCTTGAATGAGAAATTAAGACATGCACACTGATGTCTTATGGAATATTTTCCCTGTGGAAGAAAGACTAAGCAACAGAAGATCAGAATATTGTTGAAGGTCTGGACAATGCTGAGTATTGACATAAGCCCCCTGAGAATTAAACAGAGATTGCTAGATCAGTGATCTTACCGCCTCACATCCCTTTTAAATGCTGCAGAGAATGTACCCCATTTTGAGGTGCCCTTTTTTATCTTAGCAACTGGTATAACAGCTGACCAGAGGTTGAAACACTCTGAATTGACTTCCTGCCTCAGGAGACTGTCCTCCTTTCTTAAGGTAGATGGCAAATCTGGGGGCAGTCTGTTCATTAGCTGCCTTGTGCAGTGGTCTTGCACTGTGCAGCAAGCAGATACCAGAACAGATGGGAGTCTCTTTTGAACTTGATAGCAGAAAACTTCCAGACAGAATGAATCCACCCAAATGTCTGGTATGTTCACATAGGACAGAGAATCATAGAGTGCTGATTCAATCAAGCTTCCTATTAATTAGAAGCAACTAGTCAAAAACACAAGCACTCACAACCAACTCCTAAAAATAATCTTTAAAACTCAAAAATGTTTGAAGAATGTGGGACAATTTTAAGGAAAAGAAAATCAAAAGGCATACCCACAAATTTCTCCCTCATGTTACTCAATAATTATGACTTGCCTGAGATCTCAAGAGATCTCAAAGGCTTGGAATGGAAGTCGTTAGACTGTTTTTTCTCAACTTTTGTTCATTGATGTGGTACCTGGGAAGCACAGTGAATGCCAGATTTAAGCTGAACACAGTCAGCATCATATTCAAAAGAGACAAAGACAGCTTTGAGTCTCTTCAACACAACGAAGTGTTCATACAAAATGAACTTGTGGCATATAAACCACATCAAAAAATGTTCAGAACAGTTGGAATGCATACAATAGTTTGATTTTTTTGTGACGAAGCCATGATCTGAACCAAATTCAAGGGAAGAAAAACCAGTTGCAGAAAAGGATATTTCCAGCCTGTTGCCGAGCACTTTAGCAGCAGAATCAGCTTCTAGATGGATACATTGCTTTGCTGAAGCCCATCATTACAGCTTAGATTAAAAATTGATTAAAAAAAAATAAGCTGTGAGTGACATGCTGGACTTGCAATCATGTAGAATGTTGATGTGACGTCAATTTTGCAAATTGTTCTTTGCAGCAATATAACAATGAAAAACCTTGTATGGCTTTTGACACCTGCAGCAACATGTCATCTAGAGGTGTCTGTGCTACAGCCAGAAGGGTAGTGGAATTATACGAAGAATACTTATAGTACAGAAAGAGGCCATTCAGACCATCATGTCTGCACTGGCTTTCCAAAAGGGCATCTCACTAACTGCCATTTTTCTGCCTTCTTTCTGTAACCATACACACTGTTAGTTTTCAAATAACTGTCTGATTGCCTTGATGATTACCTTGATTGAACCTTCCTCCACTACATTCCCTAGCATTCTTGGGGAGGTGATGTCCTGGAGGTTTTATTGCTGGACTATTGGCCGAGAAACCCAGGCAACGTTCCGGAGGTGATAGGGTTAGTATTCAAATCCGACCATGGCGGATAATGGAATGTGAATTCATGAAAAATCTGCAATTAAGAGTCTACTGATGGTCATAAAACTGTTGCCAATTCTCAGGAAAAACCCAACTAGTTCATTAATGTCCTTTAAGGAAGGAAACTGCTGACTTTACCTGGTCTGGCCTACATGTAACTCCAGGCCCACAGCAATGTGGTTGACTCTTAACTGCCCTCTGGGCAATTAGGGATGGGCAATAAATACTGGCCTAACCAGTAATGCTCATGTCTGTGAATGAATAAAAAAAGCTGCATTCCAGATCCTAACACATTTTGTACGATACTGCTTTTCCTCATATTACTTTTGGTTCTTTTATGAATTATTTTAAATCAGCCCTTTTTTAAATTAAGTAGGAACACTTCTTCCCGATGTACTCTGTCCATTACTTTTCTGAATACTCAAATTTTGAATACTTTTTCAGATCTCCCCTCAGCCTTATGAAAAAATACAAGATCAGGTTCAGTAATTAATCACTTATAACTTGTTATTACAGTTGTTTAAAATATTTATTTGAACTTCTACTTCTTTAGCTAGCCTGTTGCTTAGTTCTGTCAACAACTAATGAATTTAGTATATTAATAAATGTATTAATCAATTAATGATCAAAGTTAGCCAATTCATTTCTCTGAATTAATTTATAATTTATAAACACTCCTATACCCAATAACTTTCATTACTGTTTGAAAATCTTACAATAACTTATAAAATGTTACAATTACCAGTTTTAAATCTAAACAGTTAATAGTTATATCTAACCAACTCATGGCATTGTTATGGGTTGTAAGAAAAAATTAATTAGCGGTTGTGTTGTTTCCAATATGATACAGCTGGTGATGGAAATTTGATCCAGATTTATCCTCTGTGACTGACTCAGTAACCTGATACTCAACCAAAGCAGGCCAGCAATATTCCAGGCCACTACTGATGATTAACTAACCTATCTATTTCATTAGTGAAATGTGAATGGGGACATCGCCACCAGATATCAGGATTCATCTCATCAAATCTAGATAACACTGTAAACTAGAGATAATAGGTACTGCAGATGCTGGAGAATCCGAGATAACAAGGTGTGGGATAACAAGCATGGGGCTGGATGAACACAGCAGGCCAAGCAGCATCATAGGAGCAGAAAAGCTTGACGTTTCGGGCCTACACCCTTCATCAGAAATGGGGGAGGGGACGAGGGTTCTGAAATAAATAGGGAGAGAGGGGGAGGCGGATAGAAGAGATAATAGATCTAGGCCTGAAACGTCCAGCTTTCCTGCTCCTATGATGCTGCTTGGCCTGCTGTGTTCATCCAGCTCCACACCTTGTTAACACTGTCAGCTAGCCCTATTGAGTATGGTGATCCTGCTTGATATTGCAATGTGAAATTTACCAATTTTGGTAAATTTTGAGCAATACTGTTTTGTATACTTAAATGGTCAAATAATCTGACAAATTACACGTGACCTCTGTGGAACTGAGTAATCAACAGAGCATGAATGCCAAATTAACGGAATCGCTTTGTGGTTTTAAAAAATGTATTTATTCATGGGATGTGAATATTGCTGGCTACACAGGCATTTATTATCCAACCTGAAATGCCCTTGAGAAGCTGGTGGTGAACTGCTTTCTTAAACTTCTGTAGTCCTTGGTGCATAGGTACACCCACTACACTGTTAGGAAAGGAACTCCAGGATTTTTGACCCAGTGACAATGAAGGAGCGGTGAAATAATTCCAAGCAAAGATGATGTCCTAGGAGTTAGTAGGAACTGCCGATGCTGGAGAATCTGAGATAACACAGTGTGGAGCTGGATGAACACA
>JAHRHZ010000014.1:67828884-67937300 GCA_024137785.1 Ginglymostoma cirratum
CCTTGACCTGTCCGTCCTCCCTGGACTGACCTATCTCCTCCCTACCCCCCTACCTACACTCACCTTTACTGGCTCCATCCCCGCCTCTTCGACTTGTCTGCCTCCTCTCCACCTATCCTCTCCTCTATCCATCCTCTATCCGCCTCCCCCTCTCTCCCTATTTATTTCAGAACCCTCTTCCCCTCCCCCATTTCTGATGAAGGGTTTAGGCCCGAAACGTCAAGTTTTCCTGCTCCTATGATGCTGCTTGACCTGCTGTGTTCATCCAGCCCCATGCCTGTTATCTCCAATATCCTGGTGAACCTCTTTTGCACCTTCTCCAAAGCCTCCACATCCTTCTTATAGTGTGGCAACCAGAACTGCACATGCTACTCCAAATGTGACCTGACTAAAGCTGCAATATGATTTGCCAACTTTTGTACTCAATGCCCTAAACGATGTATGCCTTCTTTACCACCTTGCCCACTTGTGTTGCCACTTTCAGGAAGCTGTGGACTTACACCCCAAGATCTCTGTGTACCAATGCTCCTAAGGGCCCTGCCATTTACTCTATGCTTTCCTCTTGCATTTGACCTCTCAAAATGTATTACCTCATACTTTTTCCGGATTGAACTCCATCTGCCATTTCTTTGTCCAACTTTCCAACTGATAGGCAACTGAAGATTTTTCCATTTACACATGAATAGGAACCATACCATCATGTGAAAACTATTCTTGCATTTGGAAAGTAGAACCATTGTCACCAACCAGAAATTTAAATTGATAGTGTCATATTTGGATCAAAATTATGAAACCAAAATTATAAACCGCTTGCATGAAAGCTGGATCTGTTAAACAAGCATAGGCTTTTCCACCCTTTCAGTTTTTTTTAAAAAATGCTTAAGGCAGCAATCTTTTACACTGGTAGTGTTTTGCATACATGGATGACCCTAACAGTTTGTGCTGGCTACAAGGGAACTTTGTAACAATGCAATTGTGAATGTAAGATAACTGGCTAGCTGTCAGCCCGGTTTACGTCGCACTCAACTCTCCTCGCCAAACTGTCAACTGCAGTGTGCATTTTCTCACATGAAATGCAAAAGCGACATTGGGCATTTAGGTATCCAAATAAAAATATACTGAGACAATCAGTGTACTTCTTTCTCTTCTGCCGCATTCCCAATATCAATTTCAATTTCAGTTTCAGTGGAAGACTAAAGGTCAGCAAAGTAATCTAATTAAATAAGTTACTTAATAAGGAAAGAGTCCACGTTGTTGGTGGTAGTACAGAACAGATCATAGAATCCCTACAGTGTTGAAACAGGCCATTCGGCCCATCGAGTCCACATCAACCCTTTGAAGAGCATCCCACTCAGTCCCAACCATCACCCCATCCTAAGCCAGTAACCTTGTATCTCCCATGGTTAATCCACCTAGTGTCCCTGGACACTATGGGAAATTTAACATGGCAAGTCCACCCAACCTGCACATCTTTGGAGTGTGGGAGGAAACCAGAGCACCCAGAAGAAACGCACGCAGACACAGGGAGAATTTGCAAACTCCGCAAAGACAGTTGCCCGAGGGTGGAATTGAATTCAGGTCCCGAGCGCTGTGAGGTGGCAGTGCTAACCACTGAGCCACTATACTGCCCTATATTAGTGTGGATAGAGGATTATCTAATTAATAGAAAAAAAAAGTTGGATAAGGGGGACGTTTACAGCATAACAACCAGTGCCTACAGGAATGCCGCAGAAATCAGTGTTGGGGCCACAAAACTATTTACAATATATATTCATGACTTTGATGAGGGAAGTGAATGTACTGTAGCCTGATTTGCAGATGACACAAAAATAGGTGAAAAGGCAGGAGTGAGGATGCCACAAAGAGTCTATATAGACAGGTTAAGCAAGAAGGTAAAAACTTCCATATGGAAAATAACATGGGAAAATGTGTGGTTATGTACTTTGACAGGAAGAATTAAGAAGCTGAATATTAATTAAGTGGAGAAAGACTGCAGAAACCCACAATATAGTGGCATTTGGAAGCCCTGGTGCATAAATCACAAAAAGTCAGCATACAAGTTCAGCAGGTAACAGGAAGACAAATGGAGTGTCGGCCTTTATTTCAAAAGGAATGGAGTATAATACTTGGATGTCTAGCTAGAACTAAAGAAAAAAATTAGTCAGGACACAACTGAAATATTGTGGACAGTTCTGCCCCCTCCCACCTTATTTAACGAAAGATATGATGACATTAGAGGCACTTCAGAGAAGCTACACTAGCTTGAATACTAGCGTGAGGGTCTGCGTTATGGTAGAAAGTTAAGTTGGTTGGCCTGCATCCATTGGAGTTCAGAAGAAGGGGAGGCAACTTTATTGAAACATACAAGATTCTTAGGGAGCTTGACAGGGTAGATGTGGAAAGCTTGTTTCCCTCTGTGGGAGAGTCTAGGAACAGAGGGTAAAAGCTCATAAAAAGGAGTTACCCATGTAAGGTGGAAATAAAGAGGAATTTCTTCTCTCAGAGAGTAGTGAGCCTGTGTACTTCTTTACCACAGAGGGCCTTTGAGGCTGGGTCATTGGGTATATTCAAGTCTGAGATAGAAGATTTTTAATCAGTAAGGGAACCATGGATTATAGAGAAAATGCAGGGAAGTGGAGTTGAGGACTATCAGATCAGCCATGATCTCATTGATTGGGGGAGCAGACTCAATGGGCTGAATTGCCTTCTGCAACCAGACCTTACAATATAAACATAGATTGATGGAGAACCTCAGCAGGTCTGGCAGCATCAGTGGAGAGATGAACATTGTTAATACTCCAAATTAGATTTCAGCACTTTCTATCTTTGTTTCAGTTTTTTTTTGTTTTTCTTAAAGTGAATCTATGTTCTGAGAGGTGATCCTTTACAGGTATTCTTCCTTTCTCCTTCCATAAGAAACTAGGGGTTGCTATCATCTTATCAAGCAACAGAATGAAGAGCAACATTAGCGTGTCATAGATGGCACAAGTAGTAAGATCCTATTATGCACATCAATCTGATATTATGGCAGGAATTTAATGTCGCTCCATCACCCCCTCCTTATCCCCTCCAACAGTGGTTGGATGGTGGGTTATATTGTCTTCCATCTCCACTTGTATTTTACCAGTAGTGGAGTAACTAGTGACTGGCCTTCTCATGCTTAGACTAATTAAAACCCTTAAATGGACAATTCATAATTACTTAAAGGCCATTCCCTACTCCTCACTGCCACAGGTATCCTCTGGTGGTCTGCCCCTAAATTTGGTATGGGTGGTGGCTCTCTGCCTCCCTAAAGACATGGACTGCTCCATATGTAAGAGCACCCTTGCCCTTGTATCTGCATCTCCCACTTCTTGGGTAGGTGGGAAATTCATATTTGGCTTCGGTGATCCTGAAACCCACCAACCCGGCTTCCATTTCTGCTCGAGAGCTGTTGGTCCTGCGATTGATGCAGCCTCTGAGTAGAGTCATAGAGGGCTTTAGCACAGAAAAAGGCTCTCCAGCCCATCAGTCAAAAACTATCACATAAATATTCTAATCCCATTTTCCAACAGTTGGCCCTTAGCCTTGTATGCCTTGGCCACACTCCCTGTGCAGCTACTAGGACATAAGAGCTGGCAGCCTTCTGATTGGTTGAGTACTCTTTGTGGTGAGACGTTCTGCCTAGCTATGACTTCCAGCAACTAACTGCCTGAACAATGCAAAATAGCATCATAACTCTCAGGGCCAGTGGAGGCAGGCTCACTATTGATCTTTTAGCCAGCGGCCACCAACTCTGTAGTGAATCCCAGCATTTGTCAGTCATCATATCCCCAAGTCCGTGGCATCTGGCAATGATGAGGAGAACTGCCTTCACATTGATTGGTTCAACAATGAGACATAATAAAGCTATACCATTTGCTACACGGCATCCTGCATCATGAGTATGGCACTTCCGGTGGTTTATATTTTGGCTTCATTTGCAGCCAATATGACTATAGAGGAGGGCACTCACCACTTGTGCAGTTGCAGCACCTGTGACATCACTGTACTCCAGCAGAAACTTCCTAAAAACAACAATGTGGTGTGGGAGAACACCACGACTGGTCTGTCTGAAAAACAGCCTTGCTAAATATACTGAGGCACTAGACAGCCCATATTGTCCACCCTTTAGAAAAAGATCATTTCATGCCAAGATAGCATTTAAGTACAAACAGAACTACCATGCAACAAAATTGTCTGCTCTCCAAATAGTACGCTGATTAATAAAATCTTTAACAAATATAATTTATTTAATAAAAGTCATTAAGAAAGTAGCAAGGTGAGGAGAGTGGTGAATGTGTTAGGGAAGGCAGCATACAACGGGGAGGTGAGGGAAAGGCAGTGATGACAGATTTATGACCTCTGGTTCTGGTTCCGATCACTGTCAGCAGCGTTGGCTTCCTCTTTCACTGCATTGGCGTGAGGTACAGTGTTTTTTTTATGCCTCCTTTTCAATTCATGTTACCTTGGAAGATGTTCCGAGTATCAGACAGCAAAACAATTTATTATCACAGATAATATGAGCAGGTGATTAATGGCTTGTTCAACAGTGCCAACAATTCTATCTTCTTTTTAACTGAACAACAACAATGCTTTTTCAGTTTCTCAAATCTCAGTTGTTCACTAATGGTCCAGATGTACTCCATTTGACTGTGATTCTATTTCTTTGCTTTCCCCAATGTACAGCTGCAAAAATCAGCATCATACATCGCATGGAAATGCACATTTTCCAGGGAATAAATATAATGGCCTTAATTTTAACATTCTGTAAGGGCACAAAATAATCATGCAATAGTTTAAAATCCCGGAAATAGCTACCTCCCCTACCTCTCACATCAAATTCATTATATTTCTAACTGTCCTAGTATTAGCAACACCTAAAAAAAAAACAAACAAGGGTGCATGCTGGAAATCAGAAACAAAAACAGAAATTGTGGGAGAAGCTCAGCAGGTCTGGCAGCATCTGTGGAGAGAAAGCAGAGTTAATGTTTTGGGTCCAGTGACCTTTCTTCAGAACTGCCATTAACAACACCTATTCAGGTCCTCAAAGAGATTCCCACTTAATTCAGATAGAAGCTTATTTGACATGTAAAATTCTTTGATACCACAGTGTAATACCATTGCAGTAGAAGTTCCACAATGCCTGTCGCCTGCCAAGAGAAACATCCTACCATGTTTCTATTGTCAGGCAACAGGCATCGTGGAACTTCTACTGCAATGGTATTACACTGTGGTATTAAAGAGTTTTATATGTTAAATGCTACCATGTTTCTGGGGGTAATTTGGGAGGCACAGCAGAAATTCATCTCAAGAAAGAAAAAAAATACTAAGGGAGGGTGAGGCGACCATGGCTGACAAGGGAAGTCAGAGACAGCATAAAAGCAAAAGAAAAAGCATACAATGTGGTGAAGATCAGTGGGAAGCCAAAAGATTGGGAAGCCTCTAAAGATCAGCAGAGGATAACCAAAAGAGCAATTAGTGGCGAGAAGATGAAATATGAGAGTGGGCTAGCCAGTGATATAAAAGAAAGTTGCAGGAGTGTTTTAGATATATAAGATGTAAGAGAGAGGCAAGAGTGAACATTGGACTGCTGGAAAATGAGGCTGTTGAAGTAGTAACAAGTAACAAAGAAATGGTGGAGGAACTGGTTCTTTGCATCGGTCTTCATGATGGAAGACACCAGAAGTATACCAGAACTTAAAAAGAGTCGGGGGGCTGAGGTGAGTGTAGTGGCCATCACTAAGGAGAATATCCTGGGGAAGCTGAAAGGTCTGAAGATGGATAAATCACCCAGATTGGGTGAACTACACCACAGTGTTCTGAAAAAGACAGCTGAAAAGATTGTGGTGGCATTGGTGGTGATCTTTCAGGAATCACTGGAATCAGGGAGGGTCCCAAAGGACTGGACAATGGAAAATGTAACTCCTCTGTTTAAGAAGGGAGGGAGGTAGAAGACAGGAAATTAAAGGCCAGTTAGCCTGACTTTGGTCATTTAGAGTCTTTTATCAAGGATGAAAGTGCAGAGTACTTGGAAGTACATGGTAAAATAGGGCTGAGTCAACACGTCTTTATCAAGATATGGTCATGCCTGACAAGTTTGTCAGAAATCTTTTGGGAGGTAATGAGCAAGTTAGACAAAGAAGAGCCAGCGGATATGAACTATTTGGATATTCAAAGGTCTTTGACAATGTGCTGCACAGGAGGCTGCTAAATAAGATAAGAGCCTGTGGTGTTGAGGGCAAGGTACTAGCATTGATAGAGGATTGGCTGACTGGCAGAAGGCGGAGAGTGAGGAGAATAGGATCTTTGTCAGGATAGTAGCTGGTGACTGTTGGGGTCCACAGGGGCACTGTTGGGACAACACGATTCACATTATATACTTATGGTTTGTAGGAAGTAACTGAGAGCATTGTTACTAAGTTTGCAGATGAAACAAAGATAGATGGAGTTATAACTCACTAAGAGATAGTAAGAACTGCTGATGCTGGAGTCTGAGATAACACAGTGTGGAGCTGGAGGAACACAGCAGGCCAGGCAGCATCAGAGGAGTGACAGGTAGTGTGAAGGAGACGGGGAGGCTGAAGGATTTGGACAGGCGAGGAGAGTGGGTAAAGAAATGGCAAATGGAATCTAATATGGGGATGTGTGAGGTCATGCACTTTGGTAGGAAGAATAGAGGCATAGATTATTTTCTAAATGGGGAACAACCTTCAGAATCCTGAAGCACAAAGGGACTTGGGAGTCCGAGTTCAGAATTCTCTTAAGGTTAATATGCAGGTTCAATTGACAGTTACAAGGGCAAATGTCATGTTAGCATTCATTTGAAGAGGGCTAGAATACTAAAGCAGAAATTTACTGCTGAGGTGATCAAAGGTTGTGGTTACACTGCATTTGGAAAATTGTGAGCAGTTTTGGGCCTTGTAACTAAGGAGGGATGTGTTGGCATTGAGGTGATCCAATAAAGTTCACCAGAACAATTCTGGGAAAGAAGGGCTTGTCACATGAAGTACAGTTGAAGGCTCTGGGTCTATAATCCAATGGAGTTTAGAAGAATGAGAGGGGATCTGATTGGCATTTACAGAATATTGAGAGGCCTTGGATAGAGTGGGTATGGATGAGATGTTTCCACCAATAGGAGAGACTAGAACCTGAGAGCACAACATTGGAGTGAAGGGACAACACTTTAGAACTGACATGAGGAGGAACTTTTTCAGCCAGAGGGTGGTGAATATGTGGAACTCATTGCTGCAGAAGGCTGTGAAGGCAAAGTCATTGAGTGTATTTAAGACAGGGATAGTTAGGTTATTGATTGACAAGGGGACCAAGGGTTACAGGAAGAAAGCAGGAGAATGGGGTTGAGGAATATATTCACCATGACTGAATGGCAGAGGTGACATGATAGTCCAAATGGCCTAATTCTGCTCCGACATCTTTATGGTCTTATGATCTTAATACACACAGGCCGATTTAGCAGCAGACATCTCTGTCCAGCACTCTTCTTGTTCCAATGTTCTACCACAGTCTCAGTCATATGACTGCTGATGTCACAGTTACATCACAATATACCTCCAAGGCCTATCCGCATATTCATTATATCTATCTCCACAGTTCTGAATGCAGGTCCCAAATTTCTAGCCATTACAACTGAAGAAGGAACTACTGTCACTACTGCTGATTTCTCATCATATGTGCACATCAGTGACTTACCCAGTGTGGCTATGTATATCCACCAGGGTTGGAAAGTTGTGCTGGTGGTTACAAGGAATTGGTACAAAATGCAATGAGGTGCTTTTATTGTGTCAATATCAGGTTTCCAGGTCTTTCTTCAATTGTTCTCTGGTGAGTATGTCAAAACACCTTCTGCCCTTCTTGGAAAAAGCAACTCCAGGGCAGCAGAAATAAATGCAGCATTGAGAAAGGGAGAATGCTCCAACTGACTCCTCACAGTCTAGCTTCAAATTGCAATGCTTCCTCCTCAGCCAAGAATTTGCCTTTTAATTGGAGTTGCAGCTCTTTAAATAGACATAGCACCACAAGGAATTCTAACAGCTATGAGTGAGTTTCCACAAGCCACCCACTGTTTGACAGAGCATTCAGTGATTAGAGAATTGATGTAAATAGAAACATCTGTGTGAGAGAAGTCAACAGACTTGCACTACAGTGCTCCTGCCACAATTATACATGAACTTAAATTCTCTATTTCTGCATGTTATTCCAAATAATATATGGATGATCAATCAGATTAAGTGTACAAAAATGAGAACATTGACAATCTAAGAAAGAAGCCAAAGGCATGCCATTGTCGTCCATAAAGTCCCCTCATTATTCTATAGCAAATGGGCCAGATTTTCTGGTGCCAGCAGTGATGAATGTTGAGGCATTTGTTGTTACATTTTAGGATTCATTGAAGTCCTGATGAATGCACAGCCATTGACTGTAATTATTGGGAAATTTAAATTTCCAATGGGCTGATTGGCATTGCCCAGGTCATGCTATGACTGTCACTCCCACAGGATCGGAGAATTGTGTTGGATATGCACGAGTCACACGGATACTCACCCTAGCTTTGATACACTGTTTAATTTCTAGTATACCCCGGTCATGGAGTGTAACTCATTGCACCATCCTCACATATGTCACTACAACCTCAACCACCTTCTACCTGATCTACCCCTTGACCTGACTGCCCATCCCAATGCTCAGTGACCCAACCCCTCCACCCCACTAACTACGAGTCCACTGAAGTCAATGTCAACATTATTCTTTTCTTCGCGCTCAATCAATTTTATAATTGATTTGCAAAAATAAACAAAATGAGGTATGGGAGTGTGGCTGAGGCAGAGTTCAACTGAGATATTAATGAGGATAGTGGATGATTAATGAAACAGAAATAATGATCAGGGTTACAAGGAAAAGGAAGGAGACTGGCACCAAGTTAAGTTGCTCATAAAATCAATGCCGACATGATGGACTGAATGGCTGACTTCTGTACTGTAACAATTTTGCGATCCCATTCTGCCATTGCAGGTTCTTCATTTTTTGGATGTGGTTCTTCAATGCTCCTTCCAACTTTTTATCTCATCAAAGTTTGTTCATAAAATATCTTCCTTCCCCAACAGCTATTATTTTCAGTCCTAAAGCAAAACGTCGCTAATCATCTTTGCTTTTACATAATAAGATTTACCCTTCTTAGCTTTTGCAATACTTCAAGTATATCACCAAAGAAATAGCATCAAGAAAAAAATCATGTATTCATTGACAGAACCAAAACAGAACTGATACAATATTTCAAGTGGAACCATAATGTCTGCAGATAGAAAGTACAATATAGAAATAGGAATAAAGATAGCTATAAGCAATGTTGGATTTTGTAATATGAGATAGTTGTAAACCAAAAATGAATAAATGACTTGTACAGAGCTTTAGTTGTAACAACAAAGAGAAAATACTGGAGAAACTCAGCAGATTTTCTGTGGAGAGAGAAACAGAACTAATGGTTTGAGTCTGATATGACTCTTCACAAATTTCTATGGAAGTTAGACTTGGACATAATGGACAACAGAGCTCACTTGCTAAAAAGCTTTGAAATTTGTGTTTGGAACAAAATAGAAATGATCAAATGGACAGAAAAAAATAATAAATGATGAAGTGCTGAGGAGAGTGAACAAACAAAGAAGTTTACTGAACGTAATTGGGAAAAGGCAGAGAGACTAGGCAGGGTGCATCTAAGTGGAAACTGATGAGTCAGAGACATTATGGAGGGAAGATTTCAAGCGAACAGAAGAAGAGGAAGGAAATAATATCAACGTTAGATGCCTTGAAAATGGAAGGAATTTATTGGGGAATGAAAAGGACAGAGAGCCATGGGATAGATGATAATCTAAGGGACTGCCTCCTGGAAGATGATGATGATTCCAAATGATAGTAGAACTATTCCAAGATTTATTCCACATTCATATAATGCTGTCCAACCGAGGAATGCATGTGCTGAAATGATCTATTATGAAATCTTTAGAAATGGAACAGTTCTGCTTAAACTATCCAAAGAGATATTTGCTTGAAATTGCTTGATTAGTTACACATTTGACCTGTCAAAGCATATTTAAGTTCCCGTGAACAAGAAATGCCGAAGTCGAATGCTCTTGGACATTATTCCACATTACAGTAAACAAGATAATATACTGCATTCACAATCTGCAAAATGAGCCATCACTGTTGATGAGTGAATGATAAGTTGAACTATTAACTTCCAAATGAACCAAACCAACAGTTGGAAAAGAAGAAAGCAAAAGAGCAGAGAAATAACTTCTTAAGCTGTTAAGTTTCAATGTTTAACTTATCATCTTTTGGAAGTTGGATCAATTAAATACAAAGCAATTTTATCAGTTCTGTTTCCAGCAATTTGTTTAACAATAATACCATGTGATTGCATTTTTCCTCCAGATTTTTCATTTTAGCTTCTGGAAGCAATCCAGTGAAGCGGCTTGAGAGAAGGGAGGCTTTGTCTGCCTTCAAGGACACAATTGGGTAAAGCAGGGGTGGGACTGGGCTGAAAGGAAGGATCTAGGCTTCTTTGTGAGGCCCAGACATGGATATTTGCTAAGTGTAAAATGAAATGTGCTAAATTTCTGCATCTGCTTTAGTTGTGTCAGCATCACTGGCTAATATCAATATTCCACCAACATTTATATGGATAGCACTTGTTAAATTCACCAAGGATCCTTGGACAGCACATTCCAACCACCACAACCACAACCATTGACAAGGACAGCAGATACACGAGAATACCACCACCTATAAGTTTCCTTCCAAGCGACGCACCATCCTGCTCTGGAAATATATTACCATCTCTACCAGCCACTCAAAGCACATTTCTGAGGTGGCGCAGTTGCGAACCTCAGAGGAAGTAACATCAAAGCATTCCTTTCCACCCGCTACCAGTTCAGATACATTCAGTTCAATGGGTGATCTATCTAGAGCACAGCACTGACTTGGGCCTGAAACTACAGGAGGAAGAGCTCACTAACACTCGGAGGACTGCTGGAGATCACGACCTTGCTGTACCCAGCACACACAATGAGTTTCTGGATTCGGCCATTAACAAGCTGACAGAGATACATAGACAAGCCAGGGGGCATCTAGCAGAAGTCATAAAGATCAGACGAGAGTGAAAGGCAGAGGAGTCTGCCCAAGTTCTGTCTGATGTTATGGCTTCAGTTTTGACTGCATGGTTGCCTCTGTGGAACACTGATAACAGCTGTGGGCAGACAGATCCCACTAAATAGTCAGCACCTGCCAGATACATGTCCAGAGTTGGGAAGGCAAATGGTGACGATAACACAATAAGTCTGCACAGGGACATAGACAAGATAAATGTTTGGGCAAAAAGCTTGGCAGGTGGAAGACAATGTGGGCGAATGTGCGGTTATGTACTTTGGCAGGAGTAATGGAGAAACTGAATGTTACTTAAAAGTAAGAAGATTGCAGAAAGTTACAGGAGAGGTATTTGAGAGTCTTCATATGTGAATCACAAAAAATGAGAATCCAAGTTCAGTGGGTTAGCGATGAAAGTGAATGGAATTTGGCCTTTATTTCAAAGGGATTGGAGTGTAAAGTAGGGAGGTTTTGCTAAAGTTATACAAGGCACTAGTCCAACCACAAATAAATACCGT
This sequence comes from Ginglymostoma cirratum, assembly GCA_024137785.1. Lineage (NCBI taxonomy): Eukaryota > Metazoa > Chordata > Chondrichthyes > Orectolobiformes > Ginglymostomatidae > Ginglymostoma > Ginglymostoma cirratum. Next base: position 67,840,578 of record JAHRHZ010000014.1, read on the forward strand.
GAATAGTTTTGGGCACCTTATCTAAGGAAAGATGTACAAGCATTGGAGACTGTCCAGAAAAGCCTCACTAGGCTGTTTCCAAGTATGGAGGGATCATTAAGTCTTACAGTACAGAAGGGGCCCTTTGTCTTTTCAGGCTATACTACCAAAATTACATTAAATGTACATTAGTTCCACTTTGCAGCACTAGGTCCATGGCCTTGACTGTTATATTTCAAATGCATATCTAAGTACTTTTTAAAGGTACTTTTTAACAGTTTCATCTATCCTCAAATCCCCTCACGCTTTTCAGTTTAAAATTGTTCCCTCATTATTGATCCTTCAACTATGGCAACAGCCACCTTCCATTCATACTGTCATTCCCCTCAGAATCTTATATACCTCTATGGGGTGCCCCTCTCAAGCTTCTCTGCTCCAAAGAAAACAACCCAAGCTTGTCCAGTATCTCTTCATAACTGAAGTGCTCCATCCAGGCAGCATCCTGGTGAACATTCTGTGCAGCCCCTCCAGTGCAATCATATCCCAGCTATAGTGGGGTGATGAGAACTGCACACAGTACTCTGGCTGTGATGTAACCAAAGTCCTGGACAGCTCCACTATGCCTTGATTGATAAAGTCAAGTATTCTGTATGCCTTCTTAACTACCCTATTAACCTATCTTGCCGTCATCATGGATTTGTGGACAAGCACCCAAGATCTGACTGTTGCTCTGAGCTTCCTAGTGTCCTGTCATTAATTGAGTACTCCGTTGTCTTGTTACTTCTTCCAAAGTATATCACCTCACACTTATCAGGGTTAAATTCCATCTGCCACTGATCTGCCCATCTCACCGATTCAATAATACCCTCCTGTAAACAAAGATGTATTTCCTCACTATCAACCACCTGGCTAACATTCGTGTTATCTGCATAGCTACTTATCATTCTCCCCACATTCTCATAGGGACCCGATAGTGATCCCTGTGGTATGCCATTGGACACTGGCCTTCAGTCACACAAGCAACTTTCTATCATCATCCCCTGACTCCGGCCACAAAGTTGATTTTACAGCCAACTTGCCAAGTTATCCTGGACCCCATGTGCTTTCCCTTCTTTATCAATCTCCCATGTGGGTGCTTGTTGAAGGCCTTACTGAAATGCATATAAACTACATCAATTGCACTACCTGTATCTACACATTTAGGCACATCCTTGAAAAATTCAATCAGACTTATCAGGCATGACTTACCTCTGATAAAGCCATGCTGACTATCTCTGATGAAACCTTGCTTCTTTAAATAAAGATTAATCCTCTTCTTCATTATTTTCTCCAAAGGTATCCCTACCACTGATGTGAGACTCACTGGTCTATAAATGCCTGGTTTATCTCTACCATCCTTCGTGAAGAGTGGAACCACATCAGCTGTCCTCCAGGTCTTTGGCACCTCCTCTTAGGCCAGAACTGAATTAAAAAATTGGGTCATGGCTCATGCAATTTCCTCCCTCATGTCCCACAGCATCCTGGGAGACAAGACAGCTGGACCTTGTCCACTGCTAAACATGCTAAAACTTCCAGTACTTCCCCATTCCCTATATCATTCTGCTCAAGAACCTCAAAGTCTATCATCCCGAATTCTGTACCTACATCTTCCTTTTTCCAAGTGGAGACAGATGTGAAGTACTCAATTGACACTCTACCAATGTCCTTTGGTTCCACAGATGTCCCCCTTGGCTCCTGATGGGTCTTATTCTCTCCCTGGTTAGTATCTTCCCCTTCATGCTTGTAGAATATTTTGGGGTTCTCCCTAATCCTGCCCATTATTTTTTTCATGCCTCTCTTTGCTCTCCTAATTGCTTTCTTAAGCTACCCCATACTTTCTTTACTCCACTAGAGCCTCTGTTGATTTCCTCCTTTTGTACCTGTTAAAAACCTCTCTTTTCTTTTTTATTCAGTTCTGAATATTTCTAGACATGCAGGGATTTCTGAGCTTGTTGCTCTTACATTTCATCTTAAATGTTTGACCTACTCTCCCTGATTTCTTTTTGAACATCTCTCACTGTTCTGGTGTAGATTTACCCTCAAATAGCTGTTCCCAGTCTCCTTTGGCCAGATCATGCCTAATTTTAATAAAATCTGCTTTACTCCAATCTTTAGTTTTGCAGACCATCATTTTTTTCATTTTCCATAACAAACTTAATATGTACAGTGCTGTGATAGTTACCACTAAAATGCTCCTCCATTGTTACCTCCAACACCTGATTAACTTTGATTCCCAAAATTAGATCAGCACAGCCCTGTTCCTTGTAGGACCATCTAAAGCTCCTCTTAAATACCTTTCAAGAAATCTGCTCTTCTAAACCCTTTATATTATGATTATCTCAACTTATGTTGAGGAAGTTGAAATTGTCTAATATAATTACCCTATTATTACTTTTGCACACCTCTACATTTGTCTACATATCTGCTCCCCTACTGCCTGTTAACTGTTTGGGAGTCCATATTACACTCCTGACATTGTGACTATCCCAATTTATTCCTAAACTCAACCCAAAGCTTCATTTGATGACCCTTCCAAGATATTGTCCCTCATTGCTGCAGTAATTGACTCATTCATTAAGAATGTGACACCACTTCCTCACTTAGGCTCTCTCCTGTCCTCCCTGAAGATCCTATGTTGAATTGCCAGTCCTGTGTCTCCCTCAGTCATATCTTTATAACAACAGCAACATCATAATTTCATGTGTCAATCTACACCCTTAACTCATCTGTCTTGCTTATAAAACTCCATTAAAGCATTAAAGTAGAGGCCATCCAACTTCACCTTACTAACTTGAGCCTCAACACATCTGAACACCTTCTGCCTATGTTTTTTTGCAAGGACATGCTGTGCTTAACGCACTCTGTCCCCTGCCCGTGCTGAACTGTCTGATATGGAGAAGTTGTGTAGGGTGGATCTGTACCAGCATTCCTTCTAATAATCTTACCAGTTGCACTGGTCTCTGAGGCCTATGCACAACAGCGACCTCCTGAACAGGACGTCAATGCTGCAATCAGCCTGCCAATGCTGATTGCCATGCACAGAGCATCGAAGCAGCTGCATGCACGCACAGTCGCACAGCTTAGAGGGAACACTGATCTCTATCTATTGGATGCAGAAAAATGAGAGGCAATCTTAATGAAACATACAGGATTCTGAGGGGATCTGACAGGGTAGATGCACAAGAGTGATCACAGGGCACAATCTCAGAATATGGAGTCACACTTTTATGACAGATGAGGACAAATTCCTTCTCTCGGAAAGTAGTGAATCTGTGAAATTCTTTGCTGCAGAGGGGTGTCAAGGCTCAATCATTAAATGGATGTAAAGCTGAGGTAGACAGATTTTTAGTCAGTAAGGGAACCAAGGGTTGTGGAGAAGAGGCAGAAAAGTGGAATAGAAGGTTATCAGATCAGCCATGATCTCTTTGAATGGAAGAGCAGACTTAATGGGCTGAACAGCCTAGTTCTGCTCATCCCTCTTCCGGTCTTAGCGGCTGATTGGTCTATTACTTCCTACACTATGTAACTGCTGGCCTGTTCTGGTGCATGATCTCACTTATATCATGTATGGCTCAAGGGGGAAGACATCACTATCTCCCTGCCAATTCAGGCCTCCACGAGTACCAAGCAAGTATCAAGCAATCATCAATTTCAGCAAGAGCAAATCGAACCAACTTTTCTTGATATTCAGTGACATGGCCATTGTCCAACTCTCAACCATCAACTCCTGGAGCTTACCATAAACCTGACACTGAACGGGACTATCCATATAATTACAATGGTTACAAGAGCAGGTCGGGGACTGAGGGTTGAATCTTACAGCTTTTTGACTAAGTGCAAATTGCCTCAGTTTTATTGGAGGAATTCTCACTGTGATATTGAGCAAGATTTCTCATCGAGCCATGTAGAATTCATTATATTAATTGCCGTTCCTACCCATATGGTGTGTATGACATCCAATGTTCACCCACACCTTACCGTGCTGTGTTCCCTAAACAACTCACCACTCACTGGATATAGTGGAATTGACTGATTTGGAACAAGCTATTGTGTAATGAGGTAGGATTAATAACAAATCTCATAATTAAGGAGCCTCTAAAGGGTAGCAACCACAACATGGTGAAATTTCAAATTCTGTTTGAGCGAGAATAAATTGAGTCTCCAAACAATGTGCTCAAGTTAATTCGAGGCAATTACAGAGGTCTGAAGAAAGAGCCATCTGAAGCAAGTTGGGAAATTAGACTTGAGAGGAAGGTCAGTGGATGGGCAGAGGCGGATAGTTAAACAGATATTTCATAAATTCTCAGCAAAATTTATTCCAATCAAAAAGAAGGATGAACCACCAGTTAGTTGTTAACAAAAGGTGGCCAAGGATAGCATCGAATCAAAAATTAAAGCATACTACACAATGAAAACTAATGATAGATCAAAGTATTGGGAATTATTATTAGAAACTTGAAGCTGAAGATGAAATTGTAATAAAGAGAGAAACAATTGTTTATGAAATTGGCATGAAATATAAAAAGAAACTACAAGAGCTTTTTTGGATATAAAGAAAGACAGAGTAGCTAAAGTGAATGTGGGATTCTCGGAAGATGTGACTAGAAATGGGAATAGGGAAATGGCAGGTGGTTAAATCAATATTTTGCATCAATTCATGGTGGATTTCCCAATAATCATCTTAAGATAATAGATAAGCAAGCTGCTAATGGCAGGAAATGTCTCAAATTGTCTCTGTCATGTGGGACAAAGCATTTGATAAATTAATGGAACTCAAGACAGAATAGACATTAGGATCTAATGGCCTACATCCAAGGGTTTCCAGTGGATTGGAAAACCACTAATGCTCCTGTTCAAGAAGAAAGGCAAACCAAAGCAGGAAACTATAGATCAGTTAGCATAACATCTGTCATTTGGAAAATGCTCCAATCTTTCATTAAGAAAGGTATAGCAAGTTATTTCAAAGAACTTAACATCATCAAATAGAATCAATAAAGTTTTATCAAAAACAGAAGTTGCTGGAAAAGCTCAGCAGGTCTGGCAGCATCTGCGAAGAAAAAAAATCAGAGTTAATGTTTCAAGTCCAGTGACTCTTCCTCAGAACAACAAAGTTTTATGGAAGGGAAATGACGTTGATTGTATTTTCTTGAATTCTTTGCAGAAATAATAAGCATTGTTAATAAAGGTCAACCGGTAGACGTGGTGTATTGGGATTTCAAAAGGTATTCAAAACGGAGCCACATAAAGGTAATGCACAAGGCTTTGGGGGTAATATTTTACACGGACTGGGGTTTGGTTAAGATACAAATGACAGAGAGTTGGGATTAATGGGCCTTTTTCAGGTTAGAAAGATAAAAGTAATGGAGTGCCATATGGATTATTCCTAAGGCTTCAATTATTTATGATCCACATTAATGACATGAAGGAGGGCACAGAATGCAACAAATCCAAATTTGCTGATGATACGCATGGAAGGGTGGGTTATGATGAGGACATGAGGAACCCGCAAGGGCATATAGAAAGGTTTGGTGAGTGGACAAATACTTGGAAGATGTAAGCGCGTTCCGGGTCATGAACTTTGCTAGGAAGAAATCAATACCATGCTAAATCTTAAAATAATATAAAGTTTGTTGAAAACAAATAATTCTCTTTATCTGCCTGTTCTTAGAGAACATATGCGCTAAACCAATAGCTCAACGTTAATAAACGTCTAACAAAATTGGCAAAGCAGGAATCACGTTTTTACTAATCACACTTTAAGACAATTGTAATTGGTTTCTTTATTACTGTTTCACTGTCATTCTTTGCAAATTCCATAACCTTTTTCAACTTGAATGGTATTTTCCCTTTTGTTTTGTTAAAATGCAGGGGTGAGTGTATTAGCTGGTGACTAGCACACTGCGTCCAATGCCAAACTACCTGTCCAATTGCTCATCATTCAGCTCACTATGAGCTCACGGCTGAGCTCACCATATCAAAGAGTAGCAACACCACCACCCAATCCGAAGCCAGCAGCTTCTTGGTTCTAAAGTCCAAAAGTTCATGCCTACTTCGCAAAGGATTCAGCAGTGAGAAGGTAAGTTTTTGCACTCTTACCATGGGGTGGGCATCATGGGGAGAGAGGAAGATAATGAGGCTCGGAGTCGAGGGTAGGGGGTACCTTTCAGAAGTCAACCCATTGTCCCAGCTGTCCCTCCTTGCCTGGTGAAATTAGAAGCCCTCTACCCTCTCCAGAATCTGGTAGGCAGGTCACCACGGTTTATCTTTCACCGGTGGGGGAGATGGTTGATCAGGAAAGTGGTGAACTGAGGCTCTAAACTGGCAGTAATTGACCAGTTAGGGGTCTTAGTTGGTGACAGGCAAGAACATTGGCCATAGACCTTCTTGCCCAAAACTTAATTAGTGAGATATGAGAAGTGGATGGGTTTCTCTCTGGAGCCAACTGATGCGATTATTTCACATTCTCACCACTTCCAAGGAGGGGAAAGTAGTGCCTACTGTCGTTTCTAGTTTTATTTATCAACCAACTTTGCTACTTGAGGTGGTAGATTTTATTTGCATCAGGAAGACAGAAAATTATTACAACTGAGTTTGACACTCCTGTAGTTATAAAAATATATATATCTGGCAGAATCCCTACTGCTGCCTACTATCCATGCCCTTGCTGTAGCTGTCACCAGTCTTTCAAAATGAGGTGAATATCTTTTAGGCTTCATGTTTTATGTGTCCTCGGTTGATGCAGCATCAAAAAGACAATTATCTTGAGGAAAGGGGTTGCTCAATCCAGCTTTCTCCTGCTACTTTTGTTGTTGCTCTGCAGCAGTGTTAATGTGGTCAGTGTACAACAATGTTGGATCTTGCTGAATGAGTACCACCATGTGGCCCAGTTGGGAACACATTCCTTACACACACTGATATCAGTTTGTCACCTTTTCAGTCAGACTTTCATAATGTCCATGTATTTTCTGTCCTTCTTGAGATTGGGTGCCAGCCATGAATTACAAAGAAGGATCTGTTTCTGAAGCTGATTATTTGATATGTGGATGCAGTGTCCAGACCAGCAGAGTGATTTCACAAGATCGAGATTGTGATACTACAGGTAAGAATGTCGGAATTTTGTTCTCCTGTCTAGCCGATAACAGTGCTACATGAAGACGTGGTCATGCTTGACTACATGGCTTCATCTCAAATATTCAACTAGCACTCACTATCTAAGCTGTTTCATGATGAAAACCAGTTAAGCAGGACACTGAAAGGGTGCCATTGCTGACTCAACATGATTCAATGTATTCAGATGGGAAGAAGTAAGAGGAGAAAAGCTTGAAGTAAAAAAAAATGAGAGTAAATGCCATTGACTAACGAGAGCATTCTCTTTGAGTATTCAAGACATATTTAAGATGTATTTGCTGGATCACAATGTGTCAAAAAAGTAGGACTATGTATTAGCATTACACACAATCTGAGAATTTTAATATTTTGTTATTAGAAATATTATTATAGAATTTTCCTCATTTCTCAATATATATGAGACAAAGTGTAATATCTTGACAGAAACAAAACTGAACTATCCACTTACTATTCAGAAGAATAAATCAACCCCAAGATTATAATGTGTATAAAACTTTTATGCTAAGGATTCACTTTGTCAACATTCTCAGGCCAAATATTTTATGCCCAATAAAGTGCCTCCAAATCTCATTAAGCCATAAATCACAAGCAGAATTGCTACCATTCCATGCTCTGGATCCAGGCAGCAGACACTGTAAACTCTTCCAGTTCATTTCCTTTAAAAGATGGCAAATCAAGTAAATGCTGAAAGCCACCAAGCACCAGAAGTCTCTACGGTAAATTAGTGAAGAATTAACAGCAACATTTGTAACTCTAAACAGGACAATATACAAATTATTGTCATCTACTTTGTTGTAAAAGATGTAGTATACATGCATGTTATTTCTGTCTGCAAAGAAAGGACACTATGCATTAATATATGTTGCTTCAACTGCACACAGGTGCACCACACCGTTAGCCAGACTGACAATCCTGAACTGGTTGTCAGTGTAATTCTTCATGCACACAGGATTATCCAGCAAATCACAGAACTGTATCTAATGTTCAACACCATTTCAAATTTTGAAAGTGTAGGCTTGATGGCAGTGCAGCGTCCAACAGTACATGAGAATCTGTGACTTGCTCAGTAACGTTGCGGACCGAAAAGAATGGCAATGACAACAAATTTGGATTGTCTGTTGGGCTTGTAGAGTGATGCACAATCGTGGGCTGGAATCTATAAATATGAATAAACAGGGCCCTGTATTTTGCAGGCAGGATCCAGATGTGGAACTCGCAATCCCATTTAAAATAGATCTAATTTTTGCCAGCAAAATTAGATCAGCCTAAGGGCAAGTCAACCCAGCAGTGGGAGCCTCAAACAGACATTAGGCCCATTACATCCATAAACAAAAGAACTAAAGCCTATTTTAGGCACCACACAACAACGCTTTGGAGTTTATTCGATGGGTGAGAAACATTCATTTCATAATAGACTTTCATTTACTGCCTGACATTTTGGAGGCCCAAGCAATTATTTACTGCTTGCTCGTCAGTAATTTAACTACAATAATAGCTCTTTAAATGGAAAAATCTTTTCCTGGAATCCCTTTTATTCAGCTTACTTTGATTTTTAAGGTTGTGTCCTCTTATTTCACATTTAACCTATTGAAGGAGGGACTAATGCTCTAACTACCTTATCCTCCCTTATTTTAAATATCCAAAATAACCTATGAATGAATCTGTCATAAAAAAATGTGATAAATGGATACTTTGGTAAAAATGACCTGGTTGGGTGTAGTCAGTATAGATTTTTGAATGAAAAATTCTGTTTGACAAACATGTTGGAGTTTTTTGAGGAATTTACTAACAAAATTGATAAAGAAGAGTTAATGGATGTTGTGTATTTGGAATTTAGGAGGCTTTTGATAAGGTCCCCATGCGAGGTTTGAGAACAAAATTAAAGCATGTGGTATAGAAGGCGATATATTGGCATGGATTAAAGGTTAGCTGACAGTTTGACAACAGAATAGGAATAAATGGGTCATTCTCACGTTGGCTAACTGCACCTTAAGAATCAGTTCTTGGGCCCCAGCTGTTCACAATATATATCAATAATTTGGATTCAGGGACCAAATGCAATATTTCCAGATGATACAAAGTTAAAAAGGAATGTGTGTTGTAAGGAAGATGTGAAACATTTCGGGGAGGATTTGGACAGGCTTACTGATTGGCCAAGAATACGACAGATAGAACATAATGAGGAAAAATGTGAGGTTATCCACTTTGGTAGAAAGAACAGATGTGTATTTATTAACTTGTGAGAGGTTGGAAAGAATAGACGTGTAAAGAATCTTGGCTGTCCTCGTCAGTAAGTCACTGAAGACTGACATGCAGGTACAGCAAGCTATTCTTAGGAAAGCTCATGGGATGTTAGCCTTGTCGTAAGAGGATCTGTGTACAGGAGTAGTGATTAAGTCTTGTTTCAATTGCACTGACACTCCTGGAGTATTGTGTGCAGTTTTGGGCTTCTTATCTCAGGAAAGACAAGATTTTCAAATAGGGAGTGCAACAAAGGTTTACCTTGTTGCCAGGATGCTCACATTTGTTCCCAGGATGGCAGAACTGTCCAATGAAGAGAGATTGAGCCATCTGGGCCTAGATTCTGTAGTATTTAGAAGAATGAGTGGTGATCTCACTGAAACCTAGAAAATAAGGATTCGACAGTGTAGATGTGGGTAAGATATTTCCCCTGGTTTAGGAGCGTAGAACCAGGGGGCATGACATAAAAGTAAGGGAGATGCCATTTAGAACTGAGAATAGGATAAAATTCTTTACATAGAGGGTGGTGTATCTTTGGAGTTCTTTACCAGAGAGTGCTGTGGAAGCTCAGTATTTGAGACCAATAAAAGTGGGCATTGATCATTTTTTACTATGATTGGTGGTGTAAAAGGTTATGGGAATGGGGTGGGTAAAAGGTGTCAAAATTAAACCCAACTTCACCTGGTTCTCATGTGATTTTCCAATTGTGTAGATAAGACTGTTAAAACAAATGAAGCATTCATGTGTTTATTATTGCACACTTTTAGGAATCTGATTTATTTGATGAGTGCTGGGTGCTTTGGCAACTAATTGCAATGAAGTGATATGTCCAACAGGTCACCTTCCAGCTTTAACAAACATGGTTCATGTAATTTTATAAAATATCTTTTTTGTGAATTATTGTCATATATAAAGTGCACTGAACTATAGTCTGACGGTTTTGCGCTTTAATTCCAATGATCACAATCAATCAAATTTAAAGAGATAAACTGTCCTTCAGACCATTGATAAATGTAAATTCAGAACACGTTCTGGGTTGTTTCTAATTATTTCTGTACCCTGTGATCTCATCTAATGACAAGCTGTCATTTAAGCGCACAGTTCCCATACTCAGTGATTCATGTGGCAGAAATTCATGCATTGAATAAGGTGGAAATGATTTTCTATAATAAACTCATTTCCAAATGAGTACTTCACTGTACATGTGAATATTTTATGCAGGCTGACATGTATTTTGATTTTTATAGTAGTGAGCAATGTGTCGCCTAGTCTACCCTTTACAATTGATTTGCTGTCCACATACCCTCAATATTGGCATTCAGTCCTTAAATATGAAGCATACAAACTTTCACTCTGGGAATTATAATATCCTTTATGCATGTCATAACTTATTTAAGAGTTTTTACCCTAAAATAGGTAAAAAAAAACCTAAAAAAAATTTTACAAAATATATCAGCAGAATTTTGTAGGATTTGCCCTAAAATTCTGGAAGAGAGAAATCAAGGAGCAAGATACAATTTTTGTTTAATTTATTGCTCAAATTTCATGTTACTTACCTAACGTCTCTGTGTATGAAGCTCTCCATCCTCCAATGGGACAATAGCTGTTTATTTTAAACACAAGGAATATCGAGTTGTTGGTGCTCCTTAAAACAGGTGGCATTTTTGCACCACAGAAGTGACCTAATAGTGGTGCAAGGGAGTTTGGACCATCATAGACAGCCACATAGGTCAAGGTGCATGTTGATGAGGTGTCAATGTCAAATTCACTGAATCTAAAGAGGAAAATAATTAGATCACCACACCATTTATGTACGATTCTCACTATATTTCACAATTACCGTTTGATAGCTAGCTTGGCTAAAATTTTAGAATGCCTTACTCATGTTTGTCACAATAATCCTGAAATTGTTTCATGGGATACCAAAATGCAAATCTACTGATTTTAGATGGCTTCATGCTTACATTGGAGGCACTGAAGACAATCCTCTGGGTTGCTACCAGATACAGAAAGACTATCTTACGAGGAGAGGTTGAATAGGATGAGCATGCGCTCATTGAAGTATAGAAGAAATGGGATGTAGCCTTATTGAAACATACAAGATTCTTAGGAGACTTGACAGGGTAGATCTGGAAAGATTGTTAACCCTTGTGGGTGGAGTCCAAGACTAGATGGCATAATCTCAGAATAAAGGGTCACCATCTAGAGACAAAGATGAGGACAAATTTCTTCTCTGAGAGGGCAGTGAATCTGTGGAATTCTTCACCACAAAGGGCTGTTGAGACTGAATTTTTAAGTGTATTCAAGGTTGAAATAAAATTTTAATTAGTAAGGGAGGAAAAGGGAGGAAAAGCGAGGAAAGTGAAGTTGAGGACCATCAGATTAGCCATGATCTCATTGAATGGCAGAGTATATTCATTGGCTGAATAGCCTGTTTCTGCTCCTAGGTCTTAAAGTCTTATGCCTCTGCCAAAAAAAATGAAAACAAGCCTCAGACATTATTAAACATTTGCATACTACCTTCAGTGCTACGAACTAACGTAAAAGCAAAATGCTGAAGATGCTGAAGACTTGAAAACAAAGTGTTGTAAAAATCCAATAGGTCTACCTCTCTTCAGGTCTGCAGAAGAATCACATTGAAACTGAAACATTACTGCTCCACAAATGCTGTCAAACCTGCTGAGCTTCTCCAGCATTTTCTACTTTAGTTCAGTTTTTTGAATCTACTTACATAATTTAGAACTACAAATTTCAAAACCATTCTAGCTGTTCTTCATAGTGTTTAATTTTATAAAGCTGTACTAATAAAGAGAGATATTCTTTGTATAACATGTCATATCATAGATAAAATGATAAAGGTAAAGTTGCCATAGTCCTACTGGACCATAGGACTGACCTCCCATGAGATAGACCATAACATCACAAAGATAAAGGAGCAGAATTAAACCATTTGGTTCATCAAGTCTGCTCTGCCATTCAATCATGGCTGATATGCTTCTCAACTCCATTCTCCTGCCTTCACTTCATAGTCCTTGAACCACTTAACAATCAAGAACCTGTCTAAGTCTTAAAGACACTTGATGACTTGACCTCCATCCGTGGCAATGAGTTCCACAGATTCACCACCCTCTGAAGAAATTCCTCCTCATCTCATTTCTAAAAGGTCATTCCTTCACTCTGAGGTTGTGCTCTTGGGTCCAAGTTTCTCCGATGAGTGGAAACATCTTCTCCACATCCGCTCTGTCCAGGCCTCTCAGATTTTGTAAGTTTCAATCAGATCCTCCCTCACCATCCATTGAGTACAGACTCAGAGTCCTCAACCGTTCCTCATATGACAAGCCCTTCATCCCTGGGATCATTCTTGTAAGCCTTCTCTGGGCTCCCTCCTTCCCTAGAGGTAGGGCTCAAAATTGCCCACAATATTCCAAATGTGGTCTGACGAGAGCCTTATACCATCTCAGTAGTATATCCTACAGTTGTTTTCTAGCCCTCGTGAAATGAGTGCTAAAATTGAATTTGCCTTTCTAACTGCCAACTGAAATACAAGTTAACCTTCGGAGAATCCTGCTCTGGCAACAGCAACAACAATACCCATGCCGCAGGGCATTCCGACTCTGCTGTCACCACTGCTTTGCTGACATTGTCAAGAGACCAGGTTCTGGGCCCACCACTGCCGGGACTGCAGGCTCCGGGCCTACCACCATGAGGACTCCAGACTCTGAGCCTACCGCCACCAGGACTCCAGGCTCTGGGCCTACCGCCGCCGGGACTCCAGGTTCGGGGTGTAGTGCCAGTGGGAGTCCAGGCTCTGGACACTGCCACCACCACCAGAAGACCCAGTCCACAACAGCAATGCTACAGCCATCACCCCACTGACACTGCAGCCACTACCCTGCCAACACTGCTCCAGCCTCAAAGATGAAGAAGAAAGATAGAAGAAAAGAGAAAAGACGAAAAGTACATGGAGAAAACGATGCCGCCGGCCAGGAATGGATGGGTTCAGACAAGCCTAAACACTACCCACTGTGCCAGCGCCATTTTGGGTAGTTTTTAACTCTGTAAAAATCAAAGGCTTCAACACTTGGAGAATATTCCCTTAACCACTCTGTCCCGATAATTAACTGAGACAGAAAATCTAAAAGCCAGGTCGATGATTTGTTGGTTGATCTCTGTTGCAACAGTTAGATGAATACAACAACATGTCTTACATTAGGGAAGAGAAATCAGCTTGAATTCTTGTTTCTGAAGCAGCATAGTAGAATGTCTTACTAAAAATACCCATGTGAGAAGGAGATGAGGAAAAGACTGGGCTCAAATACAATCCCAATGTGTTTGAATACGTGCTGGAACTTGTTAATGTTTGTCATTAGTGATTGATGGCCACGCCAGCAAGGTATCAGACTACATTCAACGAAACTGTACCCCTATTAAATGATGGGAATTCTTTTCAAAAGAGTACAAAGTGCAAAAAGAGGAGTACATCTGGACTTACTTCAATTTAACAATCCTGTTCTTTCCAACGATGATGTGGTATGTACAGTTCATGCTGTGATTTTCAATGCAAGAGTAAGTTGGGCTGCTGATAATGCCAGCTGATCCCTGGAATGAACCTCCACAGGCTTGAAACAGAGAACCAGAAATACAATGAGCAAAGCTAAATCAGTCTTATAGATGATTACTTACGCTGAAAATGCAATTAAAATGTACCTGCATCAATCTTATTATCGTCAGGGTAACTACATAGGGAGACCAGACTGAATGGAATACTGACCAAGAATGAATACACATCACTGCTCTTAATACTGAAGATAGTCCTGTGTTTATCAATAATATTATATATAAACAGAACTTTAGAAGTTAATAGTTCAATGTAGGGTGTTTATTTTTACATTAATGCTGCTTGAGTCTGAAGAGGTCTCAAATAATTTGAATATTTTCATGAAGTATTAGGAGGAGGAATTGCAAAAGACCTAATCATTGGTAGAAATATGTTAGAGTAGAACTCCAACTTGCCTGATGTCCAACAGTTGATTTTTTTATAGAGAAATTTGGCACGGCACACAACTCCACAGTCTCCAACTGATAGGCATTAATGTGATAAGTATTATCAAATAAAATAATTCCAGAAAAAAAATCAGGTTATTTGCATTTACCTTTTAATTGTTGAATGATATATGTGGTGCGCCAAAATGAGAATAAAAAAATCTTAAATTGCCATGTTATGTGTCATTGTTTGTTTTTCCATGAAGATTACCATTGGATATTTCAGTGCATCTTTCGCAAAATACATCTGTACTTCATAGAATGTAATCTGTTGATCAAATATGGTGAACAATTGAGGTGATCTCAACCTTAACAGTATGTGTGCACGCAAAGTGCTTTCATTTGGAATAGAGCCAGGAAAATTAGAATCATCCCTTGGTAATACTTGTATACCAGGCAAATGGCTGTTGCCAGAGCAAGAAAAGTGATAGCATTGGAGTATCCAACACTTCAAACAATTGGTTCCTCCATGACCAGCTGTTGCAAATATTACCTACACAATGCAGCAACTCAGCATGTCTTCTTTAAAGTCATCACCCAGTTCACAACTTCAACGGTCCTTTTTCCTTTTAGTGCATGCAAACACCACCAAGTCCAAGTTCTCTTGGTTGTAATTGTTCCATAGTATGTGCAGATTTAAAAATACAAACTAAAATACTTTTTGCAAAGATAATACAGTTTCCAACTATAACGGCAACAAAACAACAGTATTACACAATTACAATTACAAGTTCTGTACTTAACTACTCACAGATTGAATTGTAGTTGACCACAAATCCAGTTTCTGTGTTAACGTGATTTGTTTTGAAAACCAGTAGCACTGGGCCATAGCTACTGATTGGTCTCGGGGCAAGAAAACCACGAAGGTTAGCTATAGGTTTCCCACTTGCTGTAGTTCCACTATATATCTTCAAACTGTCATCATCACGGTAGAAAAATCCTGTAAATATTTATGAAATTAAAATGAAGCATTAACTGAAGGTTACTTTGGATCTCTTTCAAACCTTTTGCTTGCAATTTGTACAAAATATGTCCATAATTTAAAATACAAGAATATAACTGATCAAGAAGTTTGATGCCATACATGATAAAACATGAGACATTCATGATTGATAGCGTGTCCAAAATTTTAAATACCTGCTTCTTCGAAAGCCCTTAAAGTATATACTATCCACAACATCTACTGTAACAATTTAGCATGGCTGGTTTGGCAAAACCTCTCCACCTCACAACCTCAAATTAGAAGGTCAAGGGCAGCAGGTGCACGGGAATACCAGCTGCCAAATTCCCCTCCAACTTTTGACTTCATACCACTGTTCCTTCATTAACACTGAATCAAAACCTGAAACTCCTTATCGGACAGAATTGTGTTAATATCTACATCCCATGAAGGCAACCGATCAAGACATCACACCACAACTTTCTAAAGGATAATTAGTTGGGTATGCTAGTGGCACCTGCCTTAAGTTAAAAAGGAAAATGAATCCATTGAGACAGAACTTAATAATAACAGTTATATAGGCAGAATACTCAATAGCCGTGTTATTTTTGGCTACCTTTAAGGCTTTTAAACCTAAAAACCTACTGATAACAGAAATATTTTCCCTGATACTTGATGGGTGGCACTGTGCTGCCTACCAGGAGCAGTCCTTTTCAGATGGCTAAATAGGGAAAAAACAAATTAGGACATCACACGCAGTGCATTTGATTTGCGCCTTATCTAGACCCTTCAATATTCAGTCACAACTACCAATGCACAGTGGCAGTATTGTACGCCATCCACAAGATGCATGGTAATAATTCACCAGTGTTCACCAGTAACTTTCAAACTCCCCACTACTACTACTTCGAAGGTCAAGGGCATCAGATACATGGGAATACCACCATCTGCAATATACCCACCAAGTCATACACCATCCTGACTTAGGAACATGGTAACAGGATGTACCATTTGTTATGATCATGACAGATTGAACACTTCAATGCCTTTTATCCACACTATCCCCAGAACCTTTTATACCATTGGAAATCGGAAATCTATCAACCTCTACTTTAGATATATCTGAAGACTGAGAGAAAATTTCAAATAAAAGAACTTCACCTCATTTTGATCCTAAATGGCAACCCTTTTATTTTAAACTGTACCTGCTGGTTCTAGACTCCCTAGTGAGGAGAAACATCGAACTGGCCATTCCCTTAAAGAAGTTCCAAGGTCACATTTCAATCTTTGAAAGAATATAGGCTCAGTTTGTTCAATCTCGGGAGGTGATGGTATATTGGTAATGTCACTGGATTAGTGATTCAGAAATGGAGGCTAATGTTGTGGGGACATAAATTTGACTCCTACCATGGCTGATGGTGAAATTTAGACTGTAAGACATCGGAACAGAAGTAAGTAATTGAGTCTGCTCTGCCATTCAACGTGATCATGGCTAACCTGATAATCCTCAACTCTGCCTTCCTGCCTTAAACCCATCACCCTTGATTCCCTTAATGATTAGGAATCTGTCTATCTCAGCGTTGAATATACTGACTGACCCAAACTCAACAGCCCTCTGCATAAAGAATTGCACCTGTTCACCAATCTCTGGCAAAAAAAAAGTCTCTTCGTTTCTTAAAATCCTCTTCCTGTCTTAAATAATTGACTGCTTACTAAGAAACTATGCCCTCGGGTCCTGGACTCTTCCACAAGGCAAAGCAATCTCTCTGCAGCTCTGTTACAAGCATCTTAAGAATCTTCTGTGTTTCAAATACTCTGCTCATCCTTTTAAATTCCAGTGAGCATGACCCTAATGAGCTCAAACTCTCATCATAAGAAAATTCCTCCAAACCTGGGATCAGACTTGTCAACCTTCTCTGGACCATCTCCTATGTCAATGGATCCTTAGATAAGGGGACCAAAACTGTTCACAGTATTCCAGGTGTGATCTGATTAGTGCTTTATATAGTTTTAGGAAGGCTTCCTATTCCCTTTGAAATAACAACTAACAGTCTAATTGTCTTCTCCATTTCCTGATGCAATTGTCTGCTAACATTTTGATTCATGCATGAGAACCCACAAATCCGATTGTGCTGCAGCTTTCTGCAGTCTTTCTCTATTTAAATAATATTCAACTCATCTATTCTTCCTGCTAGAGTACACAACTTCACACTTTACCACATTATATTCTATCTTCCAAGATTTTGTCCATTCATTTAACCTGCCTGTGTTGCTCTGTAGACTTATTGTGTCATCCTCACAATTTGCCTTCCCACCTATTATGTGTCATCTGCAAATTTGGGCATGGTACATTCACTTCATTTATCCAAGTCATTAACAAAAATCATAATTTATTGTGGCTCCAGCACTCATCTCTGTGGCTCTCCATTAGGTACAAGTTGCCATCTTGGTTATAGCTCCATTATCCCAACTCTCTGTCTTCTATATTCAGCTAATCCTCCAGCCATGCTAATACATCACCACCAACACTATGGGCTATCATTCTATTAAATAACCTTATGCAAGGTACAATATCAAGTCCCTTTTAAACATCCAAATATATTACATCTACTGTTTCCCCTTTATCTATACTGCTTGTTACCTCCTGAAAGAAGTGTGTAAAATTTGTCAGACATGATTTTCCCTTCATGAAGCCATGCTGACTCTGTTTGTTTACATTATGTATTTCCAAATGTTTTGCTATTACATGCTTTATAACAGATTCTAACATTTTCCCAACTGTAGATATTAAGCTAATTGGCTCTTAGTTACCTGTTTTGAGTGGCCCTACTTCTTTGACATTTTACATTAATAGTTTTTCAATCCTCTGGGATGTTTCCAGAATCTAAGGATTCTTGGATGTTTATGATCAGCGAATCCACTTCTCTGAAGCTATTTCAATTGAATTCAATATAAATCTGGAAACAAAAGCTACCCTAAAAAGCACTGCTAATTGTTATTTTAAAAATCTGGTTCACTAATGTCCTTTGGGTAAGGAACTTTGCCATCTTTATCTGGTCTGCTCTATATGTAACTGTAGACCCATAGTCTTGGGATTGACTCTTAACTGCCCTCTAGGCAATTACTTTGGGCAATAAATGTCGGCCTCGTCAAAAATACCATTATCACTCTCCTCATTGGACAGTTGTGCTATCCTGGAAACAAGTCTGGTGAACCTTTGATAACAAGATGAACACAGCAGGCCAAGCAGCAACATAGGAGCAGGAAAGCTTGACGTTTTGGGCCTAGACTCTTCATCAGAAATGGGGGAGGGGAAGAGGGTTCTGAAATAAATAGGGAGAGAGGGGGAGGCGGATAGAAGATGGATAGAGGAGAGGATAGATGGAGAGGAGGCAGACAAGTCAAAGAGGCGGGGATGGAGTCAGTAAAGGTGAGTGTAGGTGGGGGGGTAGGGAGGAGATAGGTCAATCCAGGGAGGACGGACAGGTCAAGGGGGCGGGATGAGGTTAGTAGATAGGAGATGGGGGTGGGGCGTGAGGTGGGATGAGGGGATAGGTGAGAGGAAGAACAGGTTAGGGAGGCGGAAGATGAGCTAGGCTGGTTTTGGGATGTGGTTGGGGGAGGGGAGGTTTTGAAGCTTGTGAAATCCACATTGATACCATTGGGCTGCAGGGTTCCCACGCTGAATATGGTTTGCTGTTCCTGCAGCCTTCAGGTGGCATCACTGTGGCATTGCAGGAGGCCCAGGATGGACATGTCATCTGAGGACTGGGAGGGGGAGTTGAAATGGTTCGCGACTGGGAGGTGCAGTTGTTTGTTGCGAACTGAGCGCAGGTGTTCTGCAAAGCGGTCCCCAAGCCTTCGCTTGGTTTCCCCGATGTAGAGGAAGCCACAACGGGTACAGCGGATGCAGTATACCACATTGGCAGATGTGCAGGTGAACATCTGCCTGATGTGGAAAGTCTTCTTGGGGCCTGGGATTGGGGTGAGGGAGGAGGTGTGGGGGCAGGTGTAGCACTTCCTGCGGTTGCAGGGAAAAGTGCCTCAGATCTGAGGCCTTTTTTACCATAATTCTCGGAAGGTTTGACAAGGTAGATGCTGAGCGGCTGGTTACCCCGGATGGAGTGTCTAGAATTAAAGGTCGTAGTTTCACCCAGGAGATTATGAATCTGTGACAGTTACCTCAGAGGGCTCAGAGGGAATGCAATTGGAGATGATGGGGGTGTTGAGGAGGCGGGAGGGCAAACCCCACAAATGTTGCCAGAAATGATGAATTTATCCAGCAATTTATGTTTTTGTTTCAGATCTCTAACATCTGCAGTCCATATGTTTGAAAAAGTGGTTAGAAGCCTGCACTGTGGCTATAGCAACTGTGTCAGCACAGGGTCAGAGGGGCCATATGGTCTTATAAATGTGTTCTTCTTTTCCTCATGAATATAGGCATTGAAACATTGCAAAAGCAATTCGTAGATAATATGACTACTGAGTGGATAGAGGTTTTGGCCAACAAGCTGCACATCAAGCGTTTGAGTCTAATTCACAGTTGGTTTGGCTACAGAATTCTGGAATCCTGATTATGATAGATAATAATGAACTTGAAGTCTTTTATGGAGGGCCCAGCAAAGTACCAGGCTTTATTACTACCGAGCAAGCCTTTAAAACAATTCACAGCTGTTCTTTCTGTATTGTTCCAATGAAATATTCAATTTTATGCACATTTCTCAATTGAATAGCCTACAATGTAATTTATTTTGCAGAGTTTCAGATGGGCGCTTTAGATTGTCTGACTTTCAACTCAGGAACAAAAAGAAAACTGCGTTGATAATGTGAATCTGGCCATGTCTCAGCTGGTTCTTTATCTTCTCTGAAGTGACATCAGTGTGCATGTAGAGTAAGGTTTCAAATGTCTCTTTATAATTTTACAAACTGTTGTGACATCTATAATGGAGTTGACAATGGGGTGGATTTTCTTCCATTGTGGACTTCAGCTACCCAGCCATCTGTATCCACAGGCTGCTCAGCCAACACACTCAGTCCTTTGGAGGGTCAAGCCTGATCAACGTTTGGCTGACAGCCAGGAATGAGTGTTCCAGGTCAGCCTATAGACTCTTGGCCTGAAAAATGCATCTCCAAGATGAATAGGATACAATGCCCAAGATGTCAGGGGAGTGCAAGTGACAGGAATAATGGTACATGGCAGATTTGTGGCACCTATAGATGCACCCCTTAAATGCACAAAAATGTCGTGAAAGTGTCCTGTAACTTCCTAGTTGGTTGCATAATTGCCTTGTATTGGGTAAGCATTCATCGTACATGCTCCTCCCTCCGCTACTCGTCCACCCCGATATTTGTCCAAAATGGAAGATGGATGCATACCTACAACATACACCCTCAATTTGCATTTTAGGTGATGGTTCAGGCAGCTTGTCAGTGATGGCAAAGATTGGAGTGACCCTAGTAATAGTGGGAATCGGTGGGAAAACATTCCCATCATTTTCAGGATTTTATGAACAGATCTCAGTCAGCTATAAAGCTTTTTAATTTCTTCTAGTTTAACAAAGGCATGCTCCTGCCATGGCACCATGCCTGCTGAGAATTTAGACCAGGATACTGCAGGGGGCAAGTGCTCTTTTTTTCATCCATTAAAACTAGAGAATAATAATTGAGGAGGACTTACACTGTGGCTGTGATATTCTGGTATACATTTTTAGCAGATGATAAGTTTCCAAAGTTGGTATTGTATGTTGAAACATAAAACTCACTTAAAGAAATAGATTTTATACAAATTGATGTGATCCTCCAGTGTCTTTAGAATATTGATGCTTAATGAACTAATAACTGTGAAATGGTTAGGAAAGGGATCTATTCTGCTTTAAACATTTAATGTATTTGGGGCAGAAATTTTATTTCAGGCACAGGTGTAAAACTGACCATTTAAGATTGCCTGTCTGTGCAACACCCAATATTCAGTTCTACACTTGTCAAATAGTTTAAGTATTATGCACTGGTGGGATGGGCAGCCAAGCCAAAATCACTCATATTGCCTGGGAAAAATTTCTATCACATTGTCACATAACACTTTAGCTGGGCTAAAATTGGTAGCTCTTTTTTTGGAAGGGTCTGCATCAGTGACAATACATGTGGCTTAGCACTCTCCCTTCTATATTTGAAGGAAAATTAGTTAGGGTTTTCTTGTTTACTTTTAAGTGTAAAATGAAGCTACTTGCATCAGCTTGTCTCAATGAAGTGTTTCTGCCTCCTGGAAGGCACATGAACAAACGTACAAAAGACAGACAATCCAATAAGTATTCCCCCAGAGGAACTGGAAAATGCAGAAGAGGTCAATTTTTGGAAGGGTGTATGACTACTGAGGCTACTGAGATAGGGAAAATGAGACCAGGGAGAAATTTGAATGAAAAGTTGAACATTTTAAATTTGAGATGTTGCTGCACCAGCTGCCAATATAGCTTAATGAAAGAGGTTAAAGTAGTTTTCTGTAGCGGAGTATTTTATCTAAGCTATGGTAGTTACATCACAATTCTGACTTAATTAATGCCTGGTTAAATTGGTGAGTCACATAACTCAATAGTGCATGAGATACTCATATCACACAAAAGGAAAACTATTGTACATTCTCATAACGTCATGTGTGGTCCAACAGTGCATCGAAACTTTGATAACTTATATTAACAATATTTAGTTATTTTCAGAACAGAAACACCTCTCATTTCTAATGCTGTTATATTGCAGAAATTTGTGAACTCCACCTTGTCTTCTATCATTGAAATAAATAATATCAAAATCCTGAACATTTTATTTGATTTTATTACAATAGGATAAAAAGGACCTGGGCAATTATGGGATGAAAGTATTTGAATGGAATATAAATGAATATCAATCAATCAGAATATTATTTTATAACAAGTTTGTAAATTGCTCATGACCATCTTAAGGTGCCAACAGTTTCTAGTACAGGTTTAATTCAATAATGATAGAAATCAAACCATTTTTGTGAAAGAAATTAAATTTATCAGCCACCTCACTGCTCTCAAATCATCTTTTCCCATAATGCTTTATTGCTAAGTTTTAGCCTAATTACAATATATTTTCCAATCAGGAACAGTTTCTTCCAAACAACTCCCTTCAGAGCTCTCATGATTTTGATAACTTCTATTAAATCTCCTTTCAGCCTTCTTCTGTTCAAGGAAAACAATCTCAATTTCTTCAATCTATCCCCCATTGCAACTAAGATGGGTATTACTAAAAAAAACCTTTTTAGACTTTTGACTTCCTGGCACATCTGGCAGTGAATATTATTGTGCATCCTTCAATGGCAAACATGGAGATAGCATGTGCATCTTGTTTTAAATCTAAGCACATTTTCAGCTGATGTTTCTTTTTCTAAGTTGGCAGCACTCTGCCCTCCCATTGTCCCCTTCAAATGATTACTAGTAGACTCACCAACTTTAAGGGCATTTAAATGGTCATTGGATAAACATATGGATGATAATGGAATAGTGTAGGTTAGATGGGCTTCAGATTGGGTTTCACAGGTCAGCGCAACATCGAGGGCCGAAGGGCATGTACTGCGCTGTAATGTTCTATGTTCTATAGCTGAGGTGTCTTATCCCTGGAACAATTCCTGTATGACTCTTTCACACTTACATCCTTCCTTTAATGTGGCACCCATAACTGCACTCAAAAACTTCAGCTGAAACCTGAGACAAAACACATTGATGAAGGCAGAGCAGTGGATGTGGTGTATATGGATTTTAGCAAGGCATTTGATAAGGTTCCATATGGTAGGTTCATTCAGAAAGTAAGGAGGCATGGGATTCAGGGAAATTTGGCAATCTGGATACAAAACTGGCTGTCCAGTAGAAGACAGAGGGTGGTAGTAGATGGAAAGTATTCAGCCTGGAGGTCGGTGACCAGTGGTGTTCCGCAGGGATCTGTCCTGGGACCTCTGCTCTTTGTGATCTTTATAAATGACTTGGATGAGGAAGTGGAAGGGTGCGTTAGTAAGCTTGCTGATGACATGAAGGTTGGTGGAGTTGCGGACAGCATGGAGGGCTGTTGTAGGTTGCAACGGGACATTGACAGGGTGCAGAGCTGGGCAAAGAAGTAGCAGATGAAATTCAACCCAGAAAAGTGTGAAGTGATTCATTTTGGAAGGTCGAATTTGAATGCAGATTATAGGGTTAAAGGCAGGATTCTTGGCAGTGTGGAGGAACAGAGGGATATTGGGGTCCATGTCCATAGATCCCTCAAAGTTGCTACCCAAGTTGATAGGGTTGTAAAGAAGGCCTATGGTGTGTTGGCTTTCATTGGCAGGGGAATTGAGTTTAAGAGCCATGAAGTTATGCTGCAGCTCTATAAAACTCTGGTTAGACCACACTTGGAATGTTGTGTTCAGTTCTGGTCACCTCATTATAGGAAAGAAGCGGAAGCTTTAGAGAGGGTGCAGAGGAGATTTACCAGGATGCTGCCTGGACTGGAGGGCAGGTCTTATGAGGAAAGGTTGAGGAGCTAGGGCTTTTTTTCATTGGAGTGAAGAAGGATGAGAAGTGACTTGATAGAGGTGTACAAGGTGATGAGAGGCATAGATAGAGTGGATAGTCAGAGACATTTTCCCAAGGCAGAAATGACTATTACGAGGGGGCATAATTTTAAGGTGATTGGAGGAAGGTATAGGGGAGATGTCAGAGGTAGGTTCTTCACACAGAGAGTGGTGGGCATGTGGAATGCGCTGCCAGCAGTGGTAGTGGCATCAGATACTTTAGAGAATTTTAAGCAACTCTTGGATTGGCACATGGAGGATAGTAAAACGTAGGGTATGCAGGCTAGTTTGATCTTAGTAGAATAATAGGTCGGCACAACATTGTGGGCCTGTACTGCACTGTACTGTTCAATGTTCTATGTTCTAACCGGTTCAACATAAGGTTCAGTATGAACTCCCTGCTATTGTACTTTATGCCACTGTTAACGCAGCCTAGAATACTGCATGCTTAACTAATAACTCTCTCTATCTATTCTGACACTTTTAATGATTTATGCACATACACCCAGGTATCTCTGATCTTGCATGCCTTTGAGAATGGTATCCCTTATTTTATATGGTCTCTGCACATTCTTTGCACCAAAGCTTCACGTCTCCACATCAAACTTCAACTGCCACCTTCACCAGCCCCTCAACTTACTTGCTAATATCTTTTGAAACTCTACACTTCTCACATTTATCATTCTTCCAAGTTTTGTGTGGTCCACAATCTTTAAAATTGACCCTTGCACACCAAGATCCAGATCATTTATATGTAGGAAAAGCAAGGGTCCCATTACTGATCCCTGGAGAACGCCACTAAAAAAAACTTGTTCTAGATCTAAAGTTACCTATTAAGCGTTACTCTCCAATGAAAAACTAAAGAATTGCAGATGCTGTAAATCAGGAAACAAAACAGAAATTGCTGGAAATGCTCAGCAGGTCTGGTAACATCTGTGAAGGAAAAAGCAGAGTTAATTTTTCGGGTCCGGTGACCCTTCCTCAGAATATTACTCTCGGTTTCCTGTCACACAGCCTAACCTCCGAAAGTGTAAAAAGTGTTAAAATATCCAGATTCAGATTTTATCTGTGATTGCCTAGTTGAGACATTTGAAACAGAAGGTTTCCTTTTGTAGCCCACTAGCGGCAGTCACCATGAAAATTATGAAAGCCTTGAGATAATTGCAACGAACAAATGAGAAATTATGTTATCTTTTGAGCAGGATAAAGGCAGCAAGTGGCATAAATGTGTACACAGTAGGAAGGCCAGATACTTCACAGGCTGATGACTCTCCTATCTATTACATTTTCCATCTCAGTACAATCACTAAATAACTGATTCGTACCTTCTACATCGAAAGACTCAAATTGTAAGATTATAAGTCGCTGATCGGAGGTATTGATGAGGTATTCGCAGTTCAAGTTTGAGTCATAATTGTCCGGGTAGTTTGGTGATATAATACGGCCAGAAGAAGCCGTAAAATTTGCTCCACACCCTAAAAAGATTAAAAGACTTGCTGTCATATAATTCATTGGCATATATTGATTTCAGCTCTTGCGTTGAGATAAAATTCGTACATTGCATTGGTTAAAAGAGTAATATTCCCTAGTATTTTATCTTCAGCCGTATTTTTGTGCTATCATGAATCAGTCATTGATATTTCTATGCGGCACATCACCCTGCAAATGACTGGTGGTGACGGGTTAATGGGGGATAGTTGCCAGATCATTTGGCTGCAACAGCATTGCTCTCGAGAAAAGCCTGATGGCTCCCTCTCTTTCCAAAAATATCTACTCTGTGTGGAGGTGCATGAACACTACTCACTGTTCTCCTCCCCCAACACCCCGCACTCCAACACAAGCTAACTGATGTTAAGTGCTGGTGACAAGGGAATGAGACAGAAAATCAAATCAACAACTATATTCAGGGAAAGAGAAAAGAAGCAGGGCAATGGGGAAAGGGCAGGATTGTGGGGCAAGCTCATTCACAGAACTGACAGGATGGGCTAAATGGCCTCCTTCTGTGTAGCAAATCATTCTATAGTTCTCACATGGTGAAATAACTGCACAGAGGCCAGTATCGTGTCACCAAGTCACCCTTTATTTTGATGTGCACAGTACACTGACTGTGGCCAGCCAGCTCGGACTCAGTCCCCTAGGTAAGGAGACTCTGAATCTCCTGTTTATATCAGTTAGCCAGGACTCCCTGATTGGCTCAGTTTAACAGGCCCAATCAAGGATCTCATAGTCAATATGATCCACCTGATTACAATCACTATACATGGGTACTCCTTTTACATGCTGCTAAATGCAAACTATTAGTCAATATACTGGATCTGATAACTAGATCTTGATTTTATCAAAAAAGAACGAATAATACCCAAAACATGTGGTGTTCTGTAAGTAACTAGAAATTAATTCCAATGCTAAAATGTATACACAGTACACTTTTAATAAATATTTCCCAATTTAAAAAAAAGGCATACGGTCAGTGAAAGATGCTGAGAAGCCACTTCCCACGCTGCCTTTAGACTGAAACCGAACTGTCACAATATTAGCTGGTGATATGACAAGCCCTGGAGCAACACTTCCACAAAGAGTAGCCAACAAGGTTTCAGCAGTTTCAGCAGTTCCTCCCCAGACCTGTAGAAGTGAAAGTTCAATAATTATGTGGATACAAATATTTTAAAATCATTTTAATAATTTTACTTAGGCAATGCCATGTAAAAGCAAAGATCTCTGTAAACTTTGGCCTGATAGAAGCGACACTGTGCTTTTCCTATAACAACTGATCCATTGCCCATGGAGAGGGGGTCACATAGAACAGGTCTTCATTATAATGGTACAATGGGGTTGGAGAGTTTGAGCTACAGGGAACGGTTGAATACACTGGGGCTATTTTCCGTGGAGCATCGGAGGTGGAGGGGTGACCTTATAGAGGGTTATGATGGCCATGGATAGGGTGATTAGTAAAGGTCTTTTTCCCAGGCTAGGGGAGTCCAAAACTAGACGGCATAGTTTTACGGTGAGAAGGAAAGATTTAAAAGGGACCTGAGCGGCAACCTTTTCATGCAGAGGGCGATGTATGTATGGAATGAGCTGCCAGAGGAAACGATGGAGGTGGGTACAATTAAAACATGTAAAAGGCATCTGGATGGGGTTATGAATAGAAAAGGTTTAGAGGGATATGGGCCAAGTGATGGCAAATCGTTATTTAGTTTAGGATATCTGGTTGGTATGGACGAGTTGGACCTGTTTCCATGCTGTACATCTTTGTGACACTATGACTCTATAACTGAGCTGCTAAATATAAATCCAAATGAAGAAAGAAGAGAAAAAAATGAAGCATTTTCCTTAAGAAAATTAGACAAGTATGGAGTGAGACAAAACATTTTAGTTCACAAAGCTGACTTTAATCATAGGAAACAATAATTTACTCTGTTGGGGATTATTCACAAGCAGCTGGGTATCTGAGAGAGAATGTCTGAAAAAGAAAAGTGCTGAATGTCTCCCTGAAATCCAAAGCAAAAAAAGCAAAACGTCCAAATTTTAAATCAAGTTATTCTCCTTATCTAAGTCTTTAACTGATATTTGTTCACTACTTTTTGTTTATAAATGTGTTATTCTTTTACAATTCCATCTCACATTCACTACAGACCTATCTTTGTGTGCAACAGAAAATGTCTGTTTCCGTAAGCAGGCCTTCACTCTCTAGAATTCACGGTATTATCTACTGACATTATAAACTGGAACAGCATGGCAGGAGAAATAATGAACTTCTTATTGAGACCAAATCACATGCAGAAATTCCAGTATGTCTAACAACACATCAGAATATGGATGTCAGCCACGCAAAACATTTCTTGTAACAAGTTAAACAACCACAGTAATTTGGTGGTGGGCTGTAAAAATGAGAAGTGTTAAAATGAGTTCTTAAACTTAAGTCTGGAACAAGTTCACGTCAGGTTAACAGAAACCTTCCTTGCAGAGCTTCGGATTAAAATTTAGCGGTCAAGAAATCAAACAAAATGTCTCCATGAACTATGTAAGTTTATGTCAGTGTAGTAAGATCCTGTTCCCATGGCCAGTTATATAACTGAAGTGCTGATGCATGAAATGCGATTTTTTTTTTCATACCCATGAAACACTGTGAAAACAGACCTAGCTTTGGAGATCAGGCAGCATGACAGAGGTAATCTATTTGAACAATATTCTATCTTTACAATTTATGACTAATTGGTGTGACAATGCTAGTCTCTGTTGTTTCGTGAACGTTGCCTGTATTTACGGCATTGCATTTACACTTGTTAAAAAAGAACCTAATTCAATTTCACCTACAGAGCAGCGTCCTTGATTGAATTACACTGACATATTGCAATCAGTCATCTGCATATAAAGGAAATATTGCACTTTTAAAGAGTGACTGTTTTTCCATGTATGCACTGCTAACAGGCAATTTCACCTACATATAAATCAGGTAAATGTGTCATGCTGACTACGATCATCCAACATGGATGAAAATTTGCAGACTTGGCTTTTGAGATTTATTGACATGAAGGGCCAACAGCTAAGGCTCAATAGATCATCAATCTTACTAGCCAACATTTCCGTTATTACCGTCATCTAGAATATACTGCCTTCATCTAGAACATGACATTTTAAGAATACAATTTAAACTAAGACCCTCAGTTAAAAAAAGTGTTGACAAAATATTTTGGTCTGGTATTTTCAAAACAATGCACAAAAAAAATCAATCAATGTAAAAAGAATGGCGGTGGTTGGGGCATATATTGACACAAAATTGACATAAGGCGATAAAGGACTGGAGAGGTGGGTACATGGCTACTGGTTCACAATAGGGTATAAGGGATCATGAGGGTGGGTTGAGGGGCATTGGGTGGCATGGAGTTGGCATGGATAGGGCATGGGGCCATACATGGGAGGCAGGGGACATGAGATCATTTTGGTTTCACTCTTCTTTTTATTAAACTGCAATGCAATGCTTTTCAAAGCAGAAGTCTTTTCCTGCCCTTTACTGTGCCCCTGGCTATCCTGAATAGCCCATTTCTCTGTTTATTTAACTTATACCTATTCTTGCACTAACCTTTACAATGAAAACGTGTGTTAAAATTTTCTTAAAATAATTTAAACAATCGTGGAGACATAACCACACCTTAAACTAGATAAACTATAATTACAGCACAGAGGGATTTAAGAGTCTACGTGCATAAATCAGAAAAAGCTAGCATTCCAGTACAACAGATAATGGGGAAGGCAAATGGAATGTTGGCCTTTATATCAGAGGTGTTGGACTATAAAATTAGGGAGGTTTTGCTAAAAGTGCACAGGGCACTGGTCAGACCACAGCTGGAATACTGTGAACAGTTTTGATCCCTTATCAAAGGAAAGATACATTGGAGGCAGATCAGAGAAGGTTCAGTAGGCTGATCCTGGATATGAAGAGACTGACTATGAGGAGAGGTTGAGTAGGTATTCATCGGAGTTTAGGAGAATGAGAGGGGACGGTATTTAAATGCACACAATTCCTAGGAAACTTGACAGGATAGATGTAGAAAGGTTGTTTCATCTTGTCTAGAGAGTCTAGGACCAAAGGGCATCATCTCAGAATAAGAGGTTGCCAAAGATAAAAACGAGGAGGTATGCCTTCTCTCAGAAGGTAGTGAATAAGGAATTTTTTACCTTAGAGGACTGTGAGGCTGGGTTATTAAATATATTCAAGGTTGAGATAGACAGATTTTCAATCAATACGGGAATTCAGGATTATGGGGATAGGCCAGGAAAGTGGAGTTGAAGGCTATCAGATGGCAGAGCAGACATGATGACTGAATAGCTTACTTCTGCTCCTATATCTTATGGTCTCTTGGCAAACAATCAGTGCCCGATGAAAGTTTGGAACCGAAGACCTCCCGCACCCTGGTTATACTCTCTTACCTGCTGTTATCAGACATATAAACATACACCTCACATGTTGGAGTTGATCCATCTCTGCACCTTCTCTGTAGCTGTAACAGTCTGCTTTCTGTTCTATTACCCTGATGTATTTATGTAAAGTATGATTGGTCTGGTTTGCACGCAAAACAATACTTTTCACTGTATCTTGGTACATGTGACAATAATAAACCAAATCAAATCATCTGCCTTCTTTCAGTCTTTCTTTGTCTTATTCCTGTTATGATGTTTAAAGTTAAATAGCATCAACTATCAATTGTACACTTTAAGCGTGGAATCAAGTCATACAGTCATACTGCACAGAAACAGACCCCTCGGTCAAACTTGTCCATGCCAACCAAGTTTCCCAAACTAAATTAGTCCCATTTGCCTATCTTTGGCCCATATTCCTCTACATCTTTCCTATTCATGCACTTGTCCAAATGTCTTTTAGATGCTGTAACTGTACCTGCATCTACCACTTCCTCTGGCAGTTTATTCCATATGCACACACCACCCTCTGTGTGAAAAAGTTGCCTCTCTGAACACATTTAAATCTTTCCCCTTTCACCTTAAAACTATGTCCTTTCCTCTTGACCTCCCTAACCCTGGGGAAAAGACCTTTTCTATTCACCTTATCTATGCCCCTCATGATTTTATAATAGTTCACCTCTCAGCCTCCTTTGTTCCAGTGAAAATAAAGGCCGAGCCTGTTCAACCTGTCCTTCTAACTCAAACCTCCAGTCCTGGTGCCATCCTTGCAAATCTTTTCTGTGCCCTCTCCAATTTAATAATATTCTTCCTATAGGAGGGCAACCCCAGAACTATACACAGTATTGCAAAAGTAGCCTCACCAATGTCCTGTAAAGCCACAGGATGACTTCCCAACTCCTATGTGTTTAAGACAGTGTAATTTTATAAGGTTCATGTAACAGATTCTATATTGACAAAATTTCATTCAAAAACTGAAAAAAAAAGGTATAGGTGTTAGAAAGGAGAAATTTCCAAATCGTTGAAAATCACTATGGAATATCAGAAATAGTGAACAGCTATTATGTCCTACTTTAACAAAAAAAGTGACTAGATTGGGTCTTGATTTTTGTTCCCAGTGGAATGCACAGAGACAGGATGTTTCCAAGTTCTGCAAACCCAAACTACAGAAAAATGTCCTGGAAAGACAGGTTTTTATTACTGGTTGATGGAGTCCCTTGTAAGGTGGAATAGCAGAGGCTGCTGAATGTGTGCAAGGCCTGGCTCCATGAAATGGGCTATTCAGGATAGCCAGGGGCACAGTAAAGGGCGGGAAAAGACTTCTGGTTTAAAAAGCATTTATTTTAACGCACGAGGCCTGACTAGTAAGGTAGATGAGCTCAGAGCATGGATTGGCTCTGGGGACTGGGATACTATAGCCATAACAGAAACATGGTTGAGAGAAGGGCAGGAGCAGCAGCTCAATGTTCCGGGATACAGAAGCTACAAGCATGACAGAAATACAAGTAAGTGAGGAGGGGGAATTGCCCTTTTGATAAGAGAGGACATAACAACAATGCTTAGAGAGGATATTCTTAAGGATTCATCAAATGAGGCCACATAGTTAGAACATAGAAACAAAAAGGGGATGTTGACTCTGTTGGGACTGTGTTATAGACCCCCAAAAGGTCAGCAGGTACTAGAGGAGCAGATGTGTAGAGAAATTGCAGATACCTGTAGGAATAACAGAGTAGTATTGGTTGGAGATTTTAATTTCCCCTGTATTGACTGGGCCACCCAGAGTGTAAAAGGCTTGGATGGAGTGGAATTTATCAAAGGTGTCCAAGAAAGTTTCTTAAATCAATATGTAGAGGCCCCTACAGGGGAGGGTGCAACACTGGACCTCCTTAGGAAACGAGGTCAGGCAAGTGACAGAAGAGTCAGTCGGAGAGCAGTTTGGGTCCAGTGACCATAACTCTTAGTTTTCACATAGTTGTGGAAAAAGATAGGACAGGGCGACAGGTTAAGGAGCTAAATGGAACAGGGCCAATTTTGGGGCCATTAGGCAGGATCTAGCAGAGGTCAACTGGATGAGTCTGTTTGAAGAAAAAGGAATGACCGGCAAATGGGAGGCTTATAAAAGTGTGATACCAAGAGTCCAAGGAAAGTATGTCCCTCTTAGGGTGAAGGGAAAAGTTGGCAGGTTTAGGGATCCCTGGCAGATGAGGGATATTGAGGCTCTGGTCAGGAAAAAGAAGAAGGCATACATTGGGTTTAAGCTACTGGGCTCATGTGAATCCCTAGATGACTATAAAAAATGTAGGAGCACACTTAAGAGGGAAATCAGAAAAGCAAAAGGAGGGTATGAGATGGATCTGGCAAATAAGGTTAAAGATATTCCCAAGAGGTTCTATAACTATATTAAGAGTAAAAGAGTAGCTAGGCAGGGAACAGGTGCCCTTAAAAATCAGCATGGTCATCTATGTGTGGAGCCATAGAAGATGGGGGAGACTTTTAATGAATACTTCTCCGTAGTGTTTACTGAGAAGAGAATCATGGATGCTAAGGATATAAGGGAAACGAGTAGGGATGTTTTGGACCACTCATATATTACCAGTGAGGAGCTGTCTTCAGCCTCAGATCACATTTAGGTGGATAAATCCCCTAGGCCTGATCAAGTCCATCCTCAAACGTTGTGGCTAGGGATGAAATTGCAGAAGGCCTTGTAGAGATTTTTGCTTCATCTTTAGCCACTGGTAAAATTTCAGAAGACTGGAGGGTGGCTAATGTTGTTCCATTGCTTAGGAAAGATAGCAAAGACAAACCAGGGAACTATAGGCCAGTGAGACTGAAATCAGTGGTCGGCAAGTTATTGGAGAGGATACTGAGGAACAAGACCAACCAATATTTGGATAGTCAAGGTCTGATTAGGGATAGTCAGTATTGATTTGTGCGCGGGAAGTCACGTCTGACAAATCTTTTAGAGTTTTTCGAAGATGTAACCAAGAAGATAGATGAGGGTAGGGCAGTGGATGTTGTCTAAATGGACTTCAGTAAGGCCTTTGACAGGGTCCCACATGGCAGGCTTGTCATGAAGGTTAGGTCACATGGGAGCCAGGGAAAGCTAGCCAACTGGATTCAAAACTGGCTCAATTGTAGGAAGCAGAGTGTGATGGTTGAAGTTTGCTTTCGGACTGGAGGCCTGTGACTAGTGGTTTGATACAAGGTTAGGTGCTTGGTCCTTTGTTATTTGTAATTGACATAAATGATCTACATGTGAATGTACAAGGGATGATTAGTAAGTTTGTGGATGGTACAAAATTAGAACATATCATTGATAGCGAGGAAGGTTATCAAAAATTACAAAGGGATCTTGATCATATGGGGAAGTGGCTGAGGATTGGCAAATGCAATTTAATACAGATAAGTGTGAGGTGTTGCACTTTGCAAAGTCAAACCAAAGTAGGAGTTATACAATAGATGGTAAGGTCCTGAGGAGTGTTGTGGAACAGAAGGACCTAGGAGTACAAGTACATAGTTCATTGAAAGAAATCACAGGTAGACAGGGTGGTGAAGAAGGCATTTGGCATGCTGGCCTTCATCAGTCAAGGCACTGAATATACCAGTTAGTATGTTAGTTGTATAAGTCATTGGTGAGGCCGCACTTGGGGTATTGTGTACAATTTTGGTCACCCTGTTATAGGAAAGACATAGTTAAACTCAAAGAAGATTCATGAGGATGTTGCCAGGACTGGTAGGCCAGAGTTATAGGGAGAAGTTGGCCAGGATAGGACTTTAATCCTTGGAATGTTGGAGAACGAGGGGTGACCTTATTGAGGTGTTTAAAATCATGAGGGGCATAAACAGGATGAATGCATATCGTCTTTTTCCCAGGGATGGAGAATTGAAAATTAGAGGGCATAGGTTTAAGGTGAGTAGGGAAAGATTTAAGAAGGACCTGAGGGGCAACTTCTTCACACAGAGAGTGGTGCGTATATGTAATGAGCTGGCAGAGATAGTGGTTGAGGCAGGTACAATAGCAACATTTAAAAAACGTTTGGACAGGTGCATGGATGGGAAAGATTAAGAGGGATACGGACCAAATGGAGGCAATCAGAACTAGATGAGTAGGCACCATGGTCAGCATGGACCAATTTGAGCCAAAGGACCTATTTCCATGCTGTGTTACTCTATGATTCTATGACCATAGTGACACATCGTTGAGATCTCCTTTATGCTGATCAGACATATGTGCAGTAGCCTCAGGCCACATGTGTCACACTTCTAAAAAACGCAAATCCACTTACAATTCATCTGCTTAATAAGAATGCTGTTTGTGTATTTTTGGGCTTAATAAAGTCAGAGCGATGTGATTGAAAGCCCCTAGCAACCCAACATTTTATTCAAGGCCATTTTATTTCACAACTTATTTAACATCTGGATACTACATTATTCACTTCACACTTGCAAGGCATAAGGTTATTCTCTGCCATGAGTTTTAGAATTGCGGAGCTTACTCCAGGCTTGAGTTTTTGATTTCCCAAATGAACATTCATATTGCTTTTGCATGCATATGTGTGAGAGAAGACAGATGTAAAGAGAGACACATGGAGAGTTCCTGCAGACTTCAGTTTAGAATTTATAATACTGTACTCTCTGTAACCTTTCAAAGTCAGTCTTTCAGTAACAGAGGCAATGTTTCCTCTGAAGTATTCTAGAGTAGGTCATGTTTCAGTCGTAAAGGATAATCTGAGCTGAGTTCAAATTTTAATTATTTCTAATGACCTTATAGTCATAATGTTAGGCCAGTGAGATTTACAATGAACATGGTTGTGGTCAAGCAATCTTTAGTACCAATTGCACTGTTACAGTTTTCAGTGATTACTTTGAAAGGATTTGACTATCATTTAGACAAAACTCAACGCAGGGTCAGGATTTCCATATGGGCCTTCTTAATTGGCCACAGAAACTTCAGCAACTTGCATGCATCCAGACCTTCAGGAAAATATCATAAATGACAATATTACAATGGAAAACAGCTTCAGAAGTATTTCCTTGGCTGTAAAATGCTTTAGGATGTCCTGAAATAATTATATGCACAATATACAACCAAGCTTGTTATCTCTTTTGCTTTCACAATCAAACAAGCTGAAAAACCTGGAAAGATGCAAGTGACTGGTTCAAAGTCATTTCCAGGTTTTCCTGGTTTACTTTCTCAATACATATGCCATGAGAATGTGAGCTGCAATTCCATCACAGCATTCTGTCACATTACTTAAAAATAAATGATAAATGCTGGTGTCTTTCAAGTGCATAAAAGGAGAAATTTCTTTGGCACTGTGGGATATTTTCTGAAATGACCCAAGGACAAACAGGGCTGGTGGGACACTTGACATTGGCATCTAGCTGGAATTGAAAGTCCAGTTTCAATGAATTAAAATCTCCAAGAAACACTAGTTTCTGCATTCCACAGTTCCATGTAAAGCTTTACACTTTCTCCTGTTCCAGGAATTTCTAAGTCTGTGCGCTCGCAAACCATGGTGAAGAGATAATGAAGTCAACACAGGGCCAAAGGTATCCGAATCTGACATTAACAAAAGTACATTCCAGCAAGAAGTACTGAGTGGAGATTAAAAGAATACTCCTACTCAAACATAAAATCCTAATTTTAGCTTTCTGTAGAGGTGAGAATGGGGTGGGCAGTGCTCAGATTATCGCTTTTTCCCATTCACCACCTTTGTGCTGACATTGTGCCAAGTGTTATTTTACTGGGTTCATTTTGATCATCTTAAGGTCTTTGATAAGTTACAAACATCAAGGCTTGATGACATCAATCAAACCCCAATGCTATTTTTCCTTCATTAGGTGCCTTAAGATAACCCAGTGCTAAGGTGCAGCACCAGAATGAGAGAGGAGCAGAGCAATTACATACTTTGTTGTTTCATTGTAGTTATCTCAGAGTTTCACAAGGAACCCAGAATCTCGCCAATGTAAGATTCCGTCCCCCAACTGCCCTCCGCTTCATTCCTCTATTCAGATGACTGCCAGTGACAGCCACGGTTTCTAAGAAGGAGCCACCTGCCATGTTGGCACAACCTCTGCCCTTTAGCCTCATTATTGTTGTTAGGCTCAGGTCGAAATCAAGCTAGATGTAATTAAACAATAGTCTATGGCTTAAATGTCTTGAGGTTTACATCAGCGGGCAAGGGTACCTCATTGCACCAAAAGACTTGCCACGAGTCCCAAGTCAAATTTGAGGCTCACTTCTCCCTATGATGATAAGGACAGTATAAATACCACTACTGGTATCCCAATAGGGTCTAAATAACTCAGGTCAAGGACCAAGGATTTATTGGGACTCTACAGCTCATTACTACAATAGATGGTGGATGTTTGCACTGATGACGGTTGGGAGAAGCAGGGATATTTTGAATCTTCGCCTTCCAATAAACAAAGACATGGTTCTTATTCACTAACCTTAACATAGCTGGTCCCACAGTTAACGGTGCTGTCTGGAATCTGGAAATTCTTGTCAAAAGTAATTTCAAGGTGCTTGCTTTCATGGGCTATAATTGTCCAAGTGCATTCGCTATTTTCAGGAAAATTCTGCGGCCAATTTGGTGAATGGAAGGAGCCATTGTTTGCATAGAGGATACCACCACAAGCTGTAAGAAAGGAAATATATTGGATTCAGGACTGGCAAAACTCAAAAGTTTGATTGTAAAATTTTCAACAGAATTCATTAATTTCCTTAGTAAAATACTGAAGAAACTGGAAATCAGAATTAACAAGCAAAAAATGCTAGAATTGCAACAGGTCGTGCAGGATCTGTGAAGAAAATAAAAGGATTAAGATTTTTGGTCAATGAGCTCTAAGAGTGCAAGAAGAGACTCAACAGTGGTGTGGGTGGGGAGAGGATAGAATAAATGGGGTAGGTGTCTCATATGGTGAAAGTGAAGAGTAATTAAAAGACAAAATGGATGATGGAGCTGGAAAAATCGTAATGCAACCAGCAAAGAAGCCCAATGTATACCCAGAGATGGCACAAAAGATAACAGTGGAAACATTACCAGCACCTATTGTCCCAGAAACCAGGAACAGTGATTATAATAAGAAATTGTAAAGCTCAATGTTGACATCCGAAGGTTAACTGAAACATCAGGTGCTGCTCTTTTTGAGTGGATGTTGAGTTTGATGTTAATGGGAACGGGCATTTGAGAGCAGCTGTCCACATAAATCTGTCATAGGATATGTACTACCTAACTGATTTCCCAAACTATCATTTTCACAATGATGTACATATTAGTTATCAACAGCTTATTGCATCTAAATGTTGGTTGACAGAAGGGATTACGCAGTTAACAGTTTAAAGTTTGTATTTTTATTAAAGCAATGAGCACTTCAGTAAAATATATGTTTTCATAATGGATTTGTTGGAGTATTTTCGATGGATTTTCTTTTGCGTCAATGAGTGTATGTGTTTTATTTTAATCAATCTTCAAAGGATTGCTCACATTATATTCTAACAAGATGCTTCCTGAGTTAAAATACATTGGATAACAGATGAGTTGGCATGCTGATTAAATGGCAAAAGATGGTGATTGCAGTGTGTGAGTTGGCACTGAGTTTGCATTGGGGCTATAAAGCGTAATGGAGATTATTAGAGACATGAGGAAATGAGGGACCACGGAGGCATCGTTGAGCATAGGTACAGGGGTATAGCTTGGCATAGACTAGTATGATTGGGGCATGGAGAATGAGGAGAATAAAAGCAGCTGGGATGTTTTATTGTATTAATCATTATTTTTAAAATCTGAGCAGAACTCCGGAGCCCCTAGTCAGTATTTGTCCTCAACCCACCACAGGAACCAGCAGCCTCCTCTGCTCTTCCCAGGTCACTTGGCCTACCTCATAATACGGGAGACTTACCTCCATAATCAGAAAGACAAGAAGCAATTTTTAAAGGGATGGTTCATAGAACTGGGATTTTGAGGCCCCTGCACATTAGATCAGGAGCAAAAATGAGGTCTTGAGCTTTTATTGTGAGGGGGATGGAATAACAAAGTAGAGAAGTTTTGTTACAACTGAACAGGGCTTTAATGAGTCCATACCTCAAGTATAGTACACAGTTAATAGAGTCATTAAGGCAGGGCTCCCTATTTAAGGTTTGATATATTTGCTCAGAAAAGGTTCGCAAATTATATTCTTGGGATGAAGCAGTTATAAGGAAACAGTTTGGAGCTATCAGAAGGTTAAAGATACTAGAATAAGGGGTGATCTTATTGAAATATATAAGTTTCTTCGGGCGTTTGGTAATGTAGATGGTTAGGGATATTTCATTAAGGGAATCTAGAACTAGAGGTAATAGTTTCAGAATAAAGGGCCATGTATTTAAGATAGAGATAAGAATTTTTTTTTCCTCTTGGAGGATGATTAATCTTTGGATGTACATAAGGTTAGACAAGTTGTTGTTCAGGTTATTGATTTACAAGGAAGTCAAAGGGGCATCCAAGAAAGTGGAATTGAAGGCATAATCCAATCATCTATAACTACTGAATGGCAAAACAGGGGCTCAATGGTGTACTCCTACTCCAATTTCACATATTCTTATGTATGTTCTAATGGAAGGATATACATAGAATTACTTGGAACATCTACTACAGAACAGTGTATTGACCAAACCTACACTTTACAGTGTTTAATGTCCAGTCATACATCCTTCCATCCTTCCCCCATTTAACTTCCCAAAGTTACATCTCCTCCTTTCCATGCCATAAATGCTTAATCTCTCTCAACTGAAGAAAATATAAGTCAAAAACAGTTTGGAGAGATTGGCTTTACAACTGATGAAAGCAAAAGAAAAGTTTTGCTTGGTTCCTCACGTTGTAAAGTAATCCATGAATATTGCTTTTCTGAACAAAAAAAGTCTGGAAATGAATTCCGAAAGCTTTGCAGGTATACATTTCCCCCAAAACTGTAATTATCTACAGATATTTTTAAAACTAAAAACTTTCCAATTAATGCAGATGGAACTTTGGAAGAATTTTTTGAGCAATTAAGGAAAAAACATTATAATTTCCTGTTGCCTGTGCATCAATCACAGGATCAACAAATGGGTAACTCAACAGTAGACTTGGGCTGTTTACAGGTTCAACATGCGAACACTGCAGAGATTTCAAATTGCAACCTCTTAGTAAGAGATAAATGGATAACAACACTATCTAAGAATAAAGTTGATCATTTAAATAATTTGTGAAGTATTGAACTATATTTGTAAGTGTCCTTAATTATATAGTTCAGAGAAATGTTCCAATAAAAATATTAAACTATTAAAAACAAATCGGTAACAAATAAAATCCAAATTGTCATGTATTAAAATAAAAATTGAACATGCTAGAGAAAGTCAGCCGGTCTGGCATTATCACTGGAGAGATTTTACGCATAATGAAGTGCCTGCCAGAAATTGCCTACACATAAAAGATTATCTTGAATAGTTCTAAAAAGCCAATGTTCTTTCACTGGTTTAGTAAAAAGGCACCACTTTAAAAAAATCTAAAAGCTGTATTGTGGAGATGCACTTTTGTTAGTATTTTCTTTACAACCATATGAGTTTGAGGTGTCCTCCTCCCACAGCCCGTTCCCACTCCACTGAATCATACTAAATTTTTAACTAGAACTTTATGCTCTAATCCATGAAATCATCTTCAGGAATTCTCCAGTACCCAGAGGTACACTCAAACATCCTTTCATCATTTTTCTTCAAAGCTATTTCAGAATACTTCACCATATAACATTGTCCATTGTCCATCAACCACTATTGGCTGACCCATTATATTACACAGGAGGGTTCAGTAGAATGAAAAGAGTCCTTGACTGACAGAGAACAATCCATTACCCACTAGAGTTCTAAACAGTTCTTGAGTTACATCATTTCACTCATGCTTGAAGTGTTATTTTGTCAATGCCCGTACTGTTCTCTGTTTTTCCAGACAATATAGTTTTTGTCAGTCTAATGTTTGTCAAACTGTTACTTTGATAGAACCCTGTCATACAGCATAGGTCACAATCAGGGTCACAGCTTCTCAGCTATTTTACATTCTTTGCTTACGGTCTTTGTTACAATTAATTTATTCAGGTCTTGCTTGTAAGGAAGTCAACTCATCAGAGTACATAAATTATCTGTAAATAAGACAACATGGTGATTTTATTTGTAGTAATTTTTCCTCACTTTGGCTTATATTTTCCTACAATAATTGGGGTTAATGAAAAATTGCAGTTGAGAATTATAGATCGCTGAGCACAGTCCCAAGGATAAGGAACTTCAGTGATGTAGGTAGATTAGAGGAATTAAAACTGTTTTCCTTGAAGAAGTAAAAATTGAGTAGCCACTTGATAGAAATATTCAAAATCAAGTGGGATCCTCACAGAGTACATAGGGAGACATTGTTCCCATTGGTGGGAGGATCTAAAAGCAGATGGCATTGATGTAAGCTACATGGCAAAATACAATGTAACAAGAGGAAGAATAATTTCTATGCAGTGGGTGGTTAGGAAGTGGAATGCACTACCTGTGAGTGACGCGGAAGTAGGTTCAATCAAGGTACTCAGGAGGAAGTTGGAGTGTTATCCGAAAAATAAGAATGTGTAAACTACATGGAGAAGACGAAAAAAAATCTAAGAAAGGACATACTTGTCATAGAATGAGTGCAGCAGAGGTTCTCTAAACTGACACAGGGGATGTCAGGACTGTCCTATGAGGAGAAATTGGTCTGACTGGGCCTCTATTAGCAAGAATCTAGAAGGTTGAGAGGGGATCTGATTGACATATATACAATTCTTTCAGAGATAATAGGAACTGCAGATGCTGGATAATCTGAGATAACAAGGTGTAGAGCTGGATGAACACAGCAGGCCTAGCAGCATCAGAGGAGCAGGAAGGCTGACGTTTTGGGCCGAGACCCTTCTTCAGAAATGGGGGAGGGGAAAAGGGTTCTGAAATAAATAGGGAGAGGGGGCGAAGCGGATAGAAGACGGAAAGAGGAGAAGATAGGTGGAGAGGAGACAGACAGGTCAAGGAGGCGGGGATGGAGCCAGTAAAGGTGAGTGTAGGTGGGGAGGTAGGGAGGATGTAGGTCAGTCCAGGGAGGACAGACAGGTCAAGGGGGCGGGATGAGGTTAGTAGGTAGGAAATGGGTGTGGGGCTTGAGGTGGGAGAAGGGGATAGGTGAGAGGAAGGACAGGTTAGGGAGGCAGGGACAAGCTGGGCTGGTTTTGGGATGCGGTAGGGGGAGGGGAGATTTTGAAGCTAGTGAAGTCCACATTGATACCATTGGGCTGCAGGGTTCCCAAGCGGAATATGAGTTGCTGTTCCTGCAACCTTTGGGTAGCATCGTTGTGGCACTGCAGGAGGCCCAGGATGGACATGTCGTCTGAGGAATGGGAGGGTGACTTGAAATGGTTCGCGACTGGGACTTGGGGACCACTTTGCAGAACACCTACGCTTGGTTCGCACTAAACAACTGCACCTCCCAGTCATGAACCATTTCAAGTCCCCTTCCCATTCCTCAGACAACATGTCCATCCCGGGCCTCCTGCAGTGCTACAACGATGCTACCCGAAGGTTGCAGGAACAGCAACTCATATTGCGCTTAGGAACCCTGCAGCCCAATGGTATCAATGTGGACTTCACAAGCTTCAAAATCTCCCCTCCCCCTACCGCATCCCAAAACCAGCCCAGCTCGTCCCTGCCTCCCTAACTTGTCCTTCCTCTCACCTCTCCCCTCCTCTCACCTCAAGCCCCACACCCATCTCCTACCTACTAACCTCATCCCGCCCACTTGACCTGTCCGTCCTCCCTGGACTGACCTATCTCCTCCCTACCTCCACACCTACACTCACCTTTACTGGCTCCATCCCCGCCTCTTTGACCTGTCTGTCTCCTCTCCACCTATCTTCTCCTCTATCCATCTTCCATCCACCTCCCCCTCTCGCCCTGTTTATTTCAGAACTCCCTTCCCCTCCTTCATTTCTGAAGAAGGGTCTCGGCCCAAAACGTCAGCCTTCCTGCTCCTCTGATGCTGCTTGGCCTGCTGTATTCATCCAGCTCTACACCTTGTTATCTCATATATACAATTCTAACAGGGCTTCACAGACCAGTTGCCAGGAGGGTGTTTTTCCTGGCTTTGTGAGTCTAGAACCAGGATTACAGTCTCAGGATATGGGGTAGACCATTCAGGACTGAGTTGAGGAAACATTTCTTCGCTCAACAGGCAGTGAACCTGTGAAATTCGCTCCCACAGAAGGCTGAGGAGGCCAAGTCACTGAATGTATTCAAGAGATACATACTTCTACAGATTTTAAAAGTATCAAGGGTTATGGGAAGAAACCAAGAAGAAAGCATTGAGATACAGGATTGAGGATGACAGTATTGAATGGAGGAGCTGGCTCGAATGGCCAAATGGCCTACCATTGCTCCTAGTTTGTGTTAGCATGTCTCTATCAGTAACGCCAGGTGAATTGCTTCTTCTAAGAGCCAGCACAGACATGACAACGGACTTTCTTCTGTGTTGAAAGTATTTTATGATTCAATTGAGGCATTCAAGAAGATACAATAAAGAATTACTAGATGTTACCAGAACTGAGAAATTAAACCTAGCAAAAAGAATGAACAAGCTGGAATACAATTAGGAGAAGACAGAGGGTCAACCTGATGCAGGTATTTAAAAGATTTGAAAGGATAGACTTAGAAAAGACTTAGAAGCTAAATTAGCACTTGAGAGGGAATTGAATAGAAGGTTATGTTGATAAGATGAGTAAAGAGGTATGGGAGGATATTTGTGCAGAGCAAAAACTCAAGCTGAATGACCTATTTTTGTGCTATAAATATTTTGTAAAATTTCAGTACCATTAGGAAAACATTTTACTCCCAGATATTTAGCATTGTCCAAAAATCACATTAAAGTTTGAAATTCTGTTTAAATAAACTTGTCTAAGCAATACTGGATACTTGATTTCTTGAACCCTATTCCAAAACCTAGCAAGGCAGCACACTGGAAACTTACATATCCTGTTATGATTAAGGGTCATAGTATGTGATTTTTGTTATTTGGGAAATTAGGTTCCAACATGGAACAAAAATCGTCTTTTGTAAAATCAAGGGTGGAAAGTAATTTTGAACAGTGAATTGAAATTCACTTCCCACATCCTACCCCTCTACTATTTCCATATAATCATGTAACTTTGGATAAATGAACAGTGACCCAACTGAAGAGATAATTTTGAGGGTGTTCGCTGCCTTGAGTATTACAATCAAAAGTGAAAGGGGGAGGGATGCAGATGTGGGTTCGGTCAGAGAAAAGGTTTATAACAGCAGAGGTATTCTTAGTTTGGCAGCCTCCAAAACAGCCAGGACAGAAAGAAAAAAAAACCTCTTCAGCTGCTTACAAGAAAACTATCAACGCAGAAGGCTGTGCAGCTTTCAGAGAGGATATCATCCTGCAAGGCCATGGAGTCATGAGTTTAATTAATCCATATTAAGAAGAAAGAAAGAGGAGTTAGCAATATATTTAAAAGTCTCAGGAAAAGACATTAACAAAAGTAAACTGCATCGAGTGAATGAATTAATTTGCTAAAAAGAAATGAGAGCTCTGCCAATTGAACAAAAGACATGGAGACAGGATGACCCCTCACTATGATTTGACTGTCTGTATGGTTGATGTTGGGGTAAAAGATTGAATCTTTCTCATCGATATTTGTAATGAAACTATTTCTAAATAGTTATTGGATAGTGTGGCGTAGTTCACATTTTTATTTCTTGTTTACAATAAACTTTTGCTTACTTTTGTTAAAAGTGCATTGGCAACATTGTCACTATGTTTAAGACCGATCTCGGTGTTAAATAAAATCATACAAAACTTCTGGGATCTGATTTGTCCAGTATTACCATCAACTGAGATCAGAGTATGTTTAAGGAACAGTTCAGTATTTTGAATGGGAGTTCTACGTCTTGTTCCATAGCTGCCTAAAAATCTTACTGGAATGCAGACCACACAGACTGATCTCCTCTGCTTCGCAGGCTCTGTTAGTTCACATCTGGTTTAGTTATGAAGAGAGCTTGGATAGATTGGGGCTGTTTTCCTCATAGTAGTGGAGACATGATTGGGACATATAAAATGACGAGGGACATAGATACATTAGACAGGAAGGAAAGATCCCTTTGTGGGAGGGATCAATGATCAGGGGGATACATTTAAGGTAAGGGACAGGAGGTTTGGAGGGGATGTGAGGAAGATTTTTCCACTTGGAGGGTGGTGGGAATTTGGAACTCAGTGCCTGTAACAGTGGTAGAGACATAAACTCTCATTACATTTAGGAAGTATTTAGATGTGCACTTGCAATACCAAGGCATACAAGGCTATGGACCAAATGCTGGAAAATGGGATTAGAATAGTTATGTGCTTTTTTTTGACCGGTGCAGACTTGATGGGCAGAAAGGCATTTTTGTGCTGTAGACCTGTATGACTCCAAGACTCTATGTATCTGTTTCCAGAATGCAACAGAACATTAGGATCAATCCATCAGCTGAAAATATTTGAAAAAGCTCTGACACTATGATGTATGAAGCATCCACAATGTAAATAAATCTGAGTATTTCCATACTGCACATGCTGACTGAAACACTCACCATAATTTGAAGCTTCATATGTGATCTTGAACCCAAGGCCTTCATTACTTCCATCAGAAATGAATCTTACAAAGAGCTGATTGTCTGATGTATGCATTGTAGAGGGAGGGTTTTTGCCACAATAGTGTCCATTTCTTCCATGGGTGGTCAAAGGTGGGGAAGACCCATCAGGTCCATTCCTTAACTAGAATTGGAAATGACATGAGAAATATTAGAGAAATTG
Source organism: Ginglymostoma cirratum (assembly GCA_024137785.1). NCBI lineage: Eukaryota > Metazoa > Chordata > Chondrichthyes > Orectolobiformes > Ginglymostomatidae > Ginglymostoma > Ginglymostoma cirratum. The sequence goes on from JAHRHZ010000014.1 coordinate 67,885,312, forward strand.
ATTAAAAATCTTTTTGTTTTAGAAACAGAATTTGGAAACTATTAAATCTTGAACCAGAACCACCAAAATGAATTACATGAAACACCTTTCAAAAAAATTGTTCTAAGCAGTAGTTTTGTGAGGCACATCAGTCTGACGTATCTCAGCAGCTGCAATGGGCTTCCCTAAGGCTCTCTCAGATGACTTGTCCATCCTGGGCCTCCTGCAATGCCACAGTGATGCCACCCGAAGGCTGCAGGAACAGCAAATCATATTCAACCTGGGAACCCTGCAGCCCAATGGCATCAATGTGGATTTCACAAGCTTCAAAATCTCCCCTCCCGCAACCGCATCCCAAAACCAGCCCAGCTCATCTCCACCTCCCTAACCTGTTTTTCCTCTCACCTATCCCCTCATCCCACCTCAAGCCACACCCCCATCTCCTATCTACTAACATCATCCCGCCCCCTTGACCTGTCCGTCCTCCCTGGACTGACCTATCTCCTCCCTACCCCTCTACCTACACTCACCTTTACTGGCTCCATCCCCGCCTCTTCGACTTGTCTGCCTCCTCTCCACCTATCCTCTCCTCTATCCATCTTCTATCCGCCTCCCCCTCTCTCCCTATTTATTTCAGAACCCTCTTCCCCTCCCCCATTTCTGATGAAGGGTTTAGGCCCAAAACGTCAAGTTTTCCTGCTCCTATGATGCTGCTTGACCTGCTGTGTTCATCCAGCCCCATGCTTGTTATCTCGGATTCTCCAGCATTTGCAGTACCTTTTATCTCTCCCATGCTGATCATGTTGTGCATTTGTTCTGGAAAAACCTGATTCCAGCTTCAAGGAAACACACATGGTGTCCCTTGGAGTATTCCATCAGAAAGGACTAGGGACAGGAAGAGAATACATGCCCCATTTTTATGGCACGAGCTGCCAAATTCAGGTAAGATCTTTGAGTATAAGTTAGTGGATGAATGATTGAGAAAAGTCTTTTTCACAGTGTGTAATTAGTGTCTGGAATGTACTGACTGGAGGTGTTGATGGAGGCGGGTTTAACTGAGGCACTGAAGAGGCCATTGAATGATTAAATAGGAAACAATGAACTGCATTATATGGAAAAGGTGGAGATTGGCACTATGTCAAAATGCTCAGAGAGCCAGTACAAGGACGATGGGCCAAATGGCCTCCTTCTGCACTGTAAGAATTGTGTCATTCTGTAAGTGAATGGGTAAATGTGAAAGGGGTCAACTAGGCAAGTGGGTAGTTGGAGGAGGTCTGTAGGTGGTTGGATGGATAGGTCGATAATGTAGATTGGCAGCTTTTCTGGGTGGGTGCGTGAGGTGGGTAACCTGGGCATAGTGGAAGACCTGAGCAAGGTGGAGAATCTGGTGGTTCAGGAGGAAGCTAGGACTGGTCAGATGTAGTTGAGCTAGGTTGGGGATGTGGTATCATAGTTGGGTAGCCATTTGATTATTGTTGGGCATGGATGGTAGTCAGGTCCAATTGGAGTGTACTTGGATGGTTAAGGGAGTAGTCGGAGTTCAGAGGTGAAGTCTAGGGATTGGAGGGTGATACGGTGGGTGATTGGGGCATATTCCACTTGTAGCCCATGCACTGGGACTTACGTAAGATCCTGATGTGCACTTTCATCATAAGCTTGGTATCTGACAATCATAGGCTGAAAGATTTGCATGTCATATTGCCTCCATTTCTTTTTAAAGTTCTGGCTTCATAAGTTCTCCCTTTTTTATTTGAGGTGACAGCCAGTCTTCAATAAATTTCAAGCAAATTTATTAAATGGCTTCATGCTTCAGTGAACAACATCAAAGTTGGCTATTCAATCACAATTCTATTCAGGTGATGAAATATTGATTACTGATTTTAATGGTTTTCATTTGATGTGTGTCTTCCTACAGTTCATTAATGTATAAATTGTTTTATATTTACACAATCTTAGGTTAAGATTGTCATCATACTTTGTTATAATCTGTAAAGATAATTAAAGGGATTCACAACACTCATGAGGATTTTTTGTTTCCGTACGGCATGCAGTTGCATGGAAATTCTTCACCTTTGAATGTTTTGTTCAGCTGCCTCAGGACAGAGCTTTGATAATGCATGCTGGCAGTTTCCCTGGTTACAAGGAGGCTAACTGCAAAACAATGACCACTAGCTGACTGGAATCTGCCAACTCAGCTGCCCATGGTGCTCAACAGTATGTTCTAGTCCAAGCCACACACTGTCCTGGTTTGGATCAATCTTGCCATTCCTTCACTGTCACTGGGTCAAAATCTTGGAAATCCCTTCCCAACAGCTCTGAGATTATCCCTACATCACGTGAACCACACTAGCTTGAGAAGACAACCCATCACCAATGTCTCAAAGGCAATCAGTGATAGGCACAATAACCTCATGCCTTGAACTAATTAATACAAAATCACTGGGCAAACTTACTAAGCCCTGGCAAAAGACTGGCAAAGCTATCCTTTTAGCTCCAATGAAGAAACAGGCTGCTTAATATATCATTCATAAGGAAAATGAGATTACATGATAGCTATCCTCAAACTTTCCCCAACAACTTGTAATTTTATAATGCTGTTCATGTAATAGAACATTCGAAGGCACTGCACAATGGTGTTATGAAACAAGACCTGACTTGGAGCCACATTAAAATCCCAGATTTTGTAAATGCTTGGAAAAAGAGGAACATTTTTTATGGAGATTCTTAAAGGAAGAAAGCCAGGAGGATACATCAAGAAGGTGGGGAGAGTATTCTGGAGCTTCGGGATTTGGCACTTCAGTACAACCACCAATGGTGGGGCAATTAAAATGATCTCACACAGGAGGCCAGAATTATATCACTGCAAATATCTTGGAGAACCGTGGGAACTGAGGAGATTATAGAATTAGGGAGGGGCAATGCCATGGAAGGATTGAAAAACAAAGATGATTACAATATTTTATTCTGACTGTCCTGGTACATGAGTCAAGAAATGTTGGTTTGCAAGTGATGAAGAAGGCAAATAGAATGTTGTCATTTACTGCAAAGAAATGGAAGTAGGGATATTTTTCTCCAGTATACAGCATGTTAGAGAGACCACATCTGTGGCATTCTGTACAGTTTTGGTTTCCTTATCTAAGAAAGGATACCAATGCGTTAGGAACAGTTGACAGAAGGCTCTCTCAATTGATATTTAGGATGTTGGAAATAATTTTACAAAGAAAGTTTGAACAGGCTAGGCCTGTATTGACCTTCTCCTGCTTCTAAGTCATACCATCATATGTACAATTGAGGCATTGTTTGACCAGCAGCAAATATTGTTCGGTGAGCACAAGAGTGATAGACGATGTGGTAGAATTTTGGATAGCTTCAAATATACACAGGATTGAACATGAGAAATCAACTGGGAAGGCATTGGAATAGTCAAGTCAAGAGGTAACAGAGGCATAGATATGGGTTTGACAGCAGTTGAGCCGATGCAGGAAAACAGTCTGATGACGTTACTTGGGTAAGGCAGTCTTAGGTGAGGCATGGATATATCGGCAAAGTTCATGTCAGAGTCAAATATGACATTGCGATGGTTAACATGGATAGAGGTGGAACTGCTGGCTTTAAGACACAGTTTGGAGTGGGGTCTGAAGACAATTGGATTAATCTTCCCCATTTTTAATGGAAGAATATTTCTGTTTATCCACTATAAGATGTCAGACAAACAATTTGATAATATAGCAGCAAGAGACCTGGTAGTGAGATGAGCACTGTTTTTGATTGTGGTTACAAATAGACAACATATGGATGAGAAGTAGGAGTGGGCTCAGGTTAGATCCCTTTTGTATACCAATGGAAATTATGCATAAATGGGAAATGAAGGCATCGCAATGGGCAGACTGCCTATGATGAGATGAGAATTAACTGGGTGAGTGCAGTCCTACCATGCTGGGTGACAGCAAAGAGGTGTGGGAGAAGATGTTCTATCAATCATCTTGGAAGTTGTAGTCCTGCCAAAAACCATGAGGAGAAGCAACACATTACATGACTCATACATGTAGGATGTGACTTCAGTAACAGCAATTTGGGTACCGTGGCAGGACAGACTGGTACCATACCGGTGATGTTCCAAAACGGGCTCCTAGGAATGATCAACATGGTAGGCAAAAACATCTTCATGGACTTTAGAGAGGAAGATGAGATTAGAGGTGGTGCAGGATGAATAGCATAATTATGATCTAAATCCACTTATCACTGTGAAAGTTAGCTGGAAGAAATTGATATTTATTTGACACCTCTTTGTTGATCTTTTCTTGACATTTCATCAAAACATCAGTGACTCATCAACACAGTCCTGCCTTCTTGCAGAAGGCTTGGAAAGATGCATTTCCTGCATTTGAATAAGCTCTGAGAAGGCCAGGGCAAAAAGATCATGTTGCAAAGTATAGAGTTTCAGCTTTGCAATCAATTGGCAAATCATCACAGAGTTCTTCCCAGCCTCTTATCTGCTCTTGTTATCAGAGCATTTCATAGAAGATAGCAGCAGGAGGAGGTCATTTGCCCCTTCGAGCCTGCTTTGCCATTCTTCACAAACATGGCTCATCGTCCAAATCAATAGCCCAATCCTGCTTTCTCCCTATAACCTTTGATCCCATTCACCCCGAGATCCCCCTCATTCATCTGAACTCCAGCGAAAACAATCCCAATCTAGTCAATCTCTCCTCATATTTCAGACCCGCCATCCCCAGAATCAGCCTGGTAAACCTTCACTGCAATCCCTCGAGAGTAAGAGCATCCTCCCTCAGAAAAGGAGACCAAAACTGCACACAATATTCCAGGTGTGGTCTCACCAAGGCCCTGTATAACTGCAACAACACATCCCTGCTTCTGTACTTGAAATCTCTCACAATGAAGGCCAGCATACTATTTGCCTTTTTTACCTCCTGCTGCACCCTCGTGCTTACCTTCAGCGACTGGTGCACAAGCATGCCCAGGTCCCGCTGCACACTCCCCTCTCCCAACTTACAGCCATTCAGGTCATAATCTGCCTTGTTGTTTTGTTTCCAAAGTGAATAACCTCACATTTATCCAAATTGTACTGCATCTGTCATTGATTTGCCCACTCACCCAACTGTTCGAGATCATGCTGAAGGATCTCTGCATCCTCATCATAGTTCACCCTCCCACCCAACTTGGTATCATCTGCAAAGTTGGGGATGTTACATTTTGTTCCCTTATCCAAAGATAGTATAGCTCATATCGTTAAATTTCTGGCAACTTCTCAAGATATTGATAATGGAGGAGAAAGTGATCATAATATAATTGAATGTCAAGGGATGTTAGGCATGCTCTCTCTTATTGGAGATGATCATTGCCTGGCACTTCTTGTGGTGTAAACGTTACTTAACACTTATCATCTCATTTACGTACGTCATAACAGTGACTACACTTCTAAAATTGCTGACTGGTAAGAGCTTTGGGATATCCAAAAGACACAAAAAAGCACTGTATAGATGCTAATTAATTCTTCCTAAATTTAAGATCAAAAGACTAAACTTCACAAAACTTGGACTGTAGCAAATTGAAAAAATTGTATACCTCTAAGTAGTCTCCAGTTGTACAGTTTGTGCCAGAACCTTGAACTTGGAAGGTCCAATTGAAGTGGATAGAAATTATGGAACCACTGGTAACAGCAACAAGCCAAGTGCAATTGAGATTTGATGTATATGCGTTGGGATAGTTAGGTGAAAGAATTACACCATGGTTAGCATTGAGCCGCCCACCACAAGCTGAAAGGAAGGAAATATATCAATGTCTAATAAAAGTCAGCAAGTATAAACATGTAAAAAGTATTTTAAAATCTAAAACTTTTCTCTGGGGACAAATCTTTGCCAAGTAGCAGTCTTTGTCATATATTGCATAGTATTAAAATCCACATCCAAATATTCACATTAAACAGAAAAAAAACTTGCATGTTAGTGTTCCAGACCATTGACATAGCAGCCAACAGAAATTGGCATCTAGCCAAAATAGATAATTAACAAAATTGTGAGGTTGGCACTTGTGGCAGAAAATGTTAATTGGTGATACTCCTTTGTTAACAATTTTCATGCAAGAATTAATCCAATTATTTTGAACAAATTAATTCCTTCATAAAGTAGAGCACAGAAAAATGAAACATAAACATTCATACGTGAAATCTTGCACTCACAACGTGGCCTTCTAGCATCAATTCCATTTCTAAAAATTGAGTACATTGTTGATCTCAGATATTATGAAAGAAACTTGTTGATTAAAAAATGAACAACTTTTCAGAAGTGGAGCTGCAAAACAATTTAGATGCTACAGTTTCAACTTACTAGATTTAATGTATAAGTTTACATATACTTTTTTAAAATGTTTATAACATTTTAACATTTCTGTATCAGACACGTCCAGCAGGTGGCCTGCAGGCGATAATGTTGGCAGCCAAGGGATCCTATCATCAGCGGTGTTCCAAATACAGGAAGTATAAGTGGAGGATTCTGCAACTACGAGTTGTTTCTACTCCCACTCCCCTACCCCCAATCCCCCGCAGTTACTGCTGCAAGGTTCACTAGTCAGCCAACTCACCAAGACCCCTTCGATAGCACCTCCTAAACCCATGAGCTCTGCCACCTAGAAGGACAAGGGCAGCAGATGTATGTGAACATCACCACCTCTACATTCCCACCAAGCCACTCACCATCCTGACTTTGTACTACGTCACTGTTCTTTTATTGTCATTGGGCCAAAGCCCTGGAAATCCCCTCCTAAAAGCACTCTGGTGTCCCGACAAAACAAGGACTACAATGATTTAAGAATGCAGCTCACTAAAACATTCTCAATGACAGTTATGGATCGGCAATAAATGCTGCCTTGCCAGCGATGCTCTTATACAAGGGGAGGTATTGGCCTCATGGTATTATCGCGGGACTGTTAATCCAGAGACCTGGATAATGTTCTTCAGGACCTGGCTTTGAATCCCGCCATGGCAGATGGTGGAATTTGAATTCAATAAATATCTGATATCAAGAACTGAATGATGACCTTGAATCCATTGTTGATTGTTGGGAAAAACCCGCCTGGCTCACTAATGTCCGTTGGGGAAGGAAACTGCCATCCTTACCTGGTCTGGCCTACATATGACTCCAGACCCACAGCAACGTGGTTGACGCTGAGCAATTAGGGATGGGTAATAAATGTTGCCTAGCTAATGACACCCTCATCCCGTGAATGAATAAGGAAAAAAAAATCTGACAAATGAGGAAAAACTCCTCTGATTGGAAAAGCAGTGAGCCGTGCAAACACACCAGGTTCATTTGGCCTTAAAGGACATTAGTGAACCAGATGGGTTCATGGTCATCATTCAGTTCTTAATTTCAGATAGTTATTGAATTCAAATTCTTCCATCTGCCATGGCAGATTCAAAGCCAGGTCCTCAAGAACATTATCTGGGTCTCTGGATTAACAGTCCCGTGATAATACCACTAGGCATCGCCTCTCCTTCCTATGCAGGCAGAGGCCCCTGAGAGACTGCAATGAAAACGCTACAGCAGTCTTCTGAACCCGCAGGCCATGAGTGAAAGAGAGTCTGAGTTTGTGTGTGAAGGGCAGAGTATAAGTAAGAGAGAAAGAATGTGTGAGTGAGGGTGAGACAATGAGTGAGGAAGAGATTATGAATGAGAGGGAGATGAAGGGAGAAAGGAAAAGTGCATGAGTGAGAGAAGGTTATTGTGCACTTGAACGAGTGTGTATGAATGAGTGAATGAGAAAGTGTGCATGACTGAGTGAGAAAGACTATGTGAATGAGGGAGTATGAGTGTGTGAAATGGGGAGTGTGTGTAACACAGGAGAGTATGAATGCGTGATGGAAGAATGTGAGTGAAAGTATATGAGGCAGAGAGAGCACACGGGAAAGTGTGATTAAATGAGAATGTTTCCTCCACGAGTATAAATTGTTACGACATTTTGAAATTTGATATTTTTGCATTTTGACAAATTCAAGACAAAAAGCTTTGATATGTTTATCTTTCAATAGTATTCAACTTCAAAGAAAATAAAACCTATTAAGAGATTCAACTTACCTTTGTAGTAAGAAGCATTGAAACCACCACCATTGGTCTCCTCATCAGATGTGAATCGAATGAACATTGCATCACCACTAGATCGGATAGGTCCAGGTAATTGTCTGCCACATAAAGTGGCAAGTATTGGAGAACGGCTATTGTCCCCTGAAGAGATAAGAGATATGCAAGTCTTGCGTTAGTACAAATCCCAGTCTCAGAGTCTCAAAACTATCATAGTCAATGCTGTTGTGCCTTAGGTTGTCACAATTCCAAAGCTGCTTATATCTAATGGATAATAAATTTCAATTGGCACAAATTATTTGCTAAATTGCCAAGCATTCATGATGAGGCCATCTCACAACTGTATCAACAAAGGCAGAAGTGGGCTGAACAGATGAGCAGGTATTTAATTCTTCATTTGCCTCATCATAAATAATTGGTTGAATGCTATGAGCAGCTAATGGAATCAGCCTGACAGGGGTTTGTGTACACAGCTGCAAACAGTACTGCTAGCGTTGTTTGACTGAATCTTTATTACCAGCTAATAACTTGACTTTTCTTCGCAGGTCATTTTTATTACCTGTGTGTTTACTTAGAGAAAATGAAAGGTTTCCTCAGTGTAAAGTTCACTCCCGTGTTTCACAAAATTTTATGAGAAGCTAAAAGGGTTTTTTATTAACAGCTTATCAAAGAGACTCTCTCTCCATTTCTCAACGCATAAGGCATCCACTAATAGTGCGAACAGGACAGAAACATTCGACCACTGAGAACTTGAAGATATCTGCAATCCTGATGGCTGCCATTCAGCCAGGACATCTCAAATCAACCATGATTCCATGTTAAAGCATAATAACTCAAGTACATGTTAACGATCTCAAAATGCATACTCTTTCATCTTGCTTATTGTGCTGCGTTCTATCACTTTTAAATTTTATATCTGTAATTGCATATGTGCTTGATGCTGTGACTTTGTCATTTTTCTTCAAGTGATAAAAGCCCTCGTTCTTTTACTCAAATAATTGTTACCTCAGCTCCACAATTGTTTCTGTGAACTAATTAATAGCATTTAATAGCTGCACGCAAAAATACAATTCTTGAATCTTTATCAAGGCGAACCAAGGGGTTTGAAAAGAAGGGAGCTCAGTCACCCCTCCTCATCTGGTCATGATATGAAAAACAAGAAACAATTTTTACCATCTCTGATGACCAACTTATCATAGAAACACTGCACATTCGGTTCAATAGCTAGGGCCAGAATGTTAAGTTCCACTGTGCCTAGTGGTGCCCGGATGACCCATGAGCAGTCCAAATCGTTTTCGTACTTGTTGGGCCAACCTGGTGAGAAGAGAAATGTTGGGGTATCCGCAGTCACGACAACTCCACCGCATGCACCTGGAATAAAAACAGATTTCAACCAACTGGAAACAAAATCAAAGTGCTGTCTGCCTCAAAACTGCATCAACAAAGCATAGAAGAATGCTTCCATCGATCTTCAAAAGAATCCTTTAAAATCACATATCAATGCTGCATAAAAACACTGATCCACAATATCAACTGCCCTAACAGAAACAGAAATTGCTGGAGAAACTCAGCAGGTCTGCCAGCATCTATAGAGAGAAAGCAGAGCTAATGTTTTGAGTCCAGTGGTCCTTCTACAGAACTGCGGTTACTTTGGTTCGTAAATAAACGTAAAAATCGTAATTATCTTAGAAAATCCATGCCGGTGTATTTTGCCAGTCATGCCAGATCCGCCTCAGACTCTTGTCGTTTAGCTGGTCACTATTTCCGTGCTTAAAGGATAGGGCATGCAGGAAGAAACATGCAGTGTGGGGATGGAACCTCTCCCTTCAATTAATTGATTACTTGCATATCCCAGTGGTATATGTCTGACTAGGTGGTATGCTAGAATGTCCTCAGAAAACCTATTTGAGAGTCCAAACAGTTCACTTACATACACGACTCTGCTCCAATGCCTTCTAACATTCCCAAATACAAACAGTACGACCTAAACCCAATCAGTCAAGACTGCTGGGCCCAACTTCCACTGGCATCATACAATTATAGAATTTTACAGGACAGAGAGAGGCCATTCAACCCAACATGTCAGTACCTGCCCCCAAAAGAACTACCCAGCTAGTCCTGTTCTCCAGCCCTATTTCTGTGTCTCTTCAAATTCATCACTTTTAAATATATACACCTGTCTCTTTTTAACCTCCTATGTAATCCACCTCCGTCACTCTCCCAGGCAGCTCATTCCAAATACTAACAATTCTCTAAGTAAAGAAGTTTCTCTGCATTTCACGCCCAGCCTTCTTGCTGACTATCTTGAAATTGTGACTTCTAGTTACTTACGTACCAACTGGTGAAAACAGGATATCCTTCCTTACCCTGTAAAAGTTGTTCATAATTTTGAACACCTGAATAAAATCACCTCTTAGTCTTCTCTGCTCCAAGGAGAACAAGGCCAATTTCTCAAATCTTCCCTTGTATCTAAAATCTCTCATTCCTGGCATCATTCTAGTAAATCTCCTTTGATCTCTCTCCAGCGCTTTAACATCCTTCCTTAAATAAGGTGCCCAAACTGAACACGTTCCAGATGTAGTCTGACCAATGATTGTAGAGGTGTAGCATCACTTCCTTGCCACTATTTATAAATCTAAGGAAGCTATAAGCACTCTTAACAACTGCTTCAACTTGCCTGCTGCCTTTGTAAATTATGAATGTAAACCGAGGGTCCTCTGCTTCTGTACTCCCAGTGAAGTTGTACCATTGACCCTGTATTGTCCCTCCATGTTTCTTCTACCAAAGTGCTTCAACTTACATCTTCCTGCATTGAATTTCATCTGCCAGGTGTCTGCCCATTTGCCTACACCTGTCAATGTCTCTCTGAAGTCACTCAGTATCACCTTCGCAATTCACTATTCTCCCTAGCTTAGTATCTCCAAATTCTTTATATAAATCAGAAAAAGCAAGGGTCCAAACACTGATCCTTGGGCAATATCACTTCCAACTCAGCTCCAGTCTGAGAAATGCTCATCTATGTCTACCTTCTGTTTCTTACCATAACCAATTTCTAATCCATGCTGCCAAGGACCCATCAATCCCAAACATTTTTAATTTGCTAACTAACCTGCCAAATGGCACTATTTCAAATGCTTTGTGAAAGTTCAAATACACAACAGCCACAGAGCTACCCTGATCTAATGTCTGTGCCACCTTATCAAAGAACTCAATGAAATTTGTCAGATATGACCTGCCCTTGTTGACTGTCTAGTATTAATTTATTATTCTGAGTCTTTACCTTTAATATTTATCCTATCCCATAGTATAGCCTCCATCAGTTTTCCCATTACTGATGTCAAGCTGACAGGTCTGTAATTTTTTGGTTATCCTTTACCCCTTTCTTCAACAGCAGTGTCACATTTGAATCTTCTAGTCCCCTGTGACTAATCCTGTTTTTAGACAGGCATGGAAAATTTCTGTCAACAGTTCCACGGTTTGCTCCCTTACCTCTCCCAGCAATCTGGGATGCATCTGTTCAGGCCTAGCGACCTCTGCACCTGGAGTGCTGCCAGCCCTTTTAGCACCTCACTTTATTTATCACTATTTTGCTCCGTTGGGGGGCGGGATATCTACTAACATCATCCCGCTCCCTTGACCTGTCCGTCCTCCCTGGACTGACCTATCTCCTCCCCACCCCCCTACCTACACTCACCTTTACTGGCTCCATCCCCGCCCCTTCGACTTGTCTGCCTCCTCTCCACCTATCCTCTCCTCTGTCCATCCTCTATCCGCCTCCCCCTCTCTCCCTATTTATTTCAGAACCCTCTTCCCCTCCCCCATTTCTGATGAAGGGTCTAGGCCCGAAGCATCAAGCTTTCCTGCTCCTATGATGCTGCCTGGCCTGCTGTGTTCATCCAGCCCCACACCTTGTTATCATGCAACAAGTAAAGCTCCCTTTTTGCTTTACTTGTTGTGCTGTCTGCACTATGTCCTCTCTCCATTGTTCTGCCACCCAGACTCGAACTGTTATGTTGCTCTCTCTTAACAGATGCTGCCTGACCTGCTGTCATTTCCAGCATGTTTTGTTTTCAATACAGATTCCAGCAACTGCAGAAATTTGCTCCTATCCTTTCCTCATGCTTCCCCTTAGCCTCTTCATTCCAGCTTTAGTCTCTCTCCTATCATTTGAGATACCCTTAGGAGAGATTTGAGATACCCTTAGTAACTTGGAATTTGAATTCAATAAAATATCTGGAATTAAGAATCTAACGGCAACTGTGAATCCATTGTCGATTGTCAGAAAAACCCATCTGGTTCACTAATGTCCGTTATGGAAGGAAACTGCCATCTTTACCTGGTCTGGCCTACATGTGACTCTAGACTCACACAAATGTGGTTAACTCTGAACTGCCCTCTGGCCAATTAGGGATGGGCAATAAATGCGGCCTAGCCAGCGACTTCCTCATCCCATTAACGAATAAAGAAAAAAGAAATACTCTTAGGAGTTGGCAGGACAGCTAGTGACACTAGGCCTACCTATATTGGTGGTGTGTAAGGTCCCACCCAGGTGGCAGGGCTCAGAAACTCTTGAATTTAACTCTGTGTTGCCATTTATTGATGGTCTTTAAGGTGTGGTTCGAGGCTCGATACTCACAAAGACATCCTAGAAAGTTTCACCTAGGGCTGCAGATTCCAAGCGGAAGCCATTTATATATACGGATATATTTATATAGGGCCAATATCATACGAATTCACACAGAGTCCATTTCACCTTAGTCCCCAAGAAAGAGAACCTGACGTGAATGGCAAATTACCATCTACTGTATCTTTATCTGCTCTTGGGTCTATTGGTAACTGACAAAGGGTTATTTGTGATAGCAGCCCATGTAATGACAAGGTCCGGTGTGTGCGGTTTGGGATAAAGACATGGGAGAAGGTGCTCAGGCCCTAAAATTGTTGAACTCGATATTAGGTCCAGAAGACTACAGAGTTCCCAAGTGGAAAATCAGGTGCTGTTCTTCCAGCTTGTGCTGAGCTTCGCTGGAGCACTGCAGCAAGCCCAAGACTGAGATCTTGGCTAGGAATATGGTGTTATATTGGATTGGCAGGCAACTGAAAGCTCAGGGTCTTTTTTGCAGACAGAACTTAGGTGTTCCGCAAAGAAGTCATGTAGTCTGCACTTCATGTCCCCAGTGTAGGGGACAGCACATTGTGAGCAGCAAATACAGTAGACTAGATGGAGTGAAGTAGAGTGAAGTCCCCATTTGCAGCTATTCATTCCCCCAGACTGAGCTTTACCCAAGCCTTTGTCTGTCCACCTATTTTTTCTCTCTTTAGGCTCTATCTCTACCCATCATTCACTCTTGCCCCCTCACCCCACCCCATCTTCTAGATAAATAGCAACCTTTTCATAGCTACCATCAGTTCTGAAGAAGGGTCACTGGACCTGAAACATAAACTCTGATTTCCCTCCACAGATGCTGCCAGACCCATCGAGTTTTTCCAGCAAATATTGGCATTACCCAGCCGCTGCTGCATTTCCAGGAATGCAGTTCTGTGGCAGTTACGAGAAACTGTAGTTCTCTTTTGGATTTTACTTTGTATTTATCATACTTTATTTCACACTGTAAATAAGAGAAAAGATCTGGGCAATAATTTATTCATAAATGTTTATAAGATCAATGAGAAATGAAATTTATATTCAAAGAAATTATGGTAATATAAACCACATACACTGCAAATCTGATATAATGTGAATGCTGATGCCCAACATTCTGAAGAAGGGTCTAGGCCAGAAATGTCAGCTTTCCTGCTCCTACGATGCTGCTTGGCCTGCTGTGTTCATCCAGCTCTACACCTTGTTATCCTGCGTGCACGTATGTTTTCACAAGGATAAAGAATACCTCTTAACTTCACTGAATGCAACTTTTTACAAAGAACCAGCTTTGGAATTTTCAAATTAGTACTTCATGTTTGAGTTTACTTAGAGTACAAGGGAGCTCCGTTCCCTTTATCTCTGTAGCCTTCTAGACCTTTTAAAAGGCTTGAATTAAAGATGTGAAGTGCTTTTAACAAATCATGTCATGCAAAAACACAAAGGGAAGTAACCTTACTGCAACCATAGTGACTAAATCTCTCCTAGGAGATTGAAGCAGACACAGGAGCTGAAATCAACACAAAATTTCTATCTGCACAAGTTGCCAATTGCTGCGGTCTGTCAGCTCAGCCCAACATGGCAATTAGGAATCACTTTTGCTGCTGAAAGGAATTATTTTCTCTTTTTAAAATTCTACTTCAATCCCACGTAACTAATTGTTTTTAAAAAAACCCACTGAATAAATATGCAGGCGTCAGGTTTTCTTGCCATTTTTTTAAAAAAGTGTCTGTTTCCCGAACAAGATTTCATGGTTCTTCTAATGAAAATCCTCACTGCCAATCTCAGGCTACACAGGCTGCTGAGAGAAGTGGCTGATCCCAGGACAGTATTTAACACTTCGTCTATCGATTTGTATTGACCATAACACCCAATGCAGGAGAATTTTAAGAAACAAGTAGATACAAACCTCTGCTTTCTGAAATAGCTACAGAGCGATTTTCATAACACAGTCCGGCTTTAACGCAGTCACACTTCTTGGACCCCCACATCTGCATTGTATCAGATTTCCATTGCATGCGTTTTATCTTACAATTCCTTTGAATGCAAATTTCACTTTTCATTGGGCTTATAAAAATAGAAATAATGTACAATACAGATCTTCCATCTTTTTTGAAATGCAAACAAAGCATGCTAAATACAGGAACAATTTCTGAATTCAACTATTGAGTATTGTGAACACAACAGATCATTCTCAATGTAAAATGGTACAAATTGTAGCACAGAATAAGCTGGGAACACCTCTTCTAGCTGTGGAGAATCAAGGCTGGGAAGGGCAGGAACAAACAAGTGTTATTACAGATGCTACAGGCATGGGCATTAGCAAAGCAGTTCTGGGAAGTCATCAGTTTAGCACAAAGGCAGTTTCATTTGACTCAACCTACCCTCTTTATAATAGCCCATTAATAATTCGAAGATACATCAGTTTTTGTTGAGAGCTCCAGCCAAAACCTTGAGATGGCCATCATCTGCTCCCTGGATGTAGCTGTCTGTCAGGTCAACCTGTCATCAGGGAGTTTAGTTGCTGGAAGACTAGGACCATGAAAATTCTGATACATCCTTTGGTGTTAACTTTTCTGACTTCTGGAACCATGATTGTAGTAATGGATGTTTTCCCTGTAAAGTCCTGGTGTAAATTAGCAGCTTGACTGTAACTACACTCATGTTAGTTTGTCCTCTGGCAACACTAGATTCACGGTGAAATTACACCAAAAGATCTTCACTATATAAAATCCATCAATCCCAGTCTTGAATGGACTCAGCATTTTCTCAACCCTTTGGATTAGGAACCTAATAGGATTTATGAACCTCTGAGTGAAGAAATTTCTCCTTACTTGAGAGGATCCCTTATCTTGAGGCTGTACGCCCATTTCCTAGATTTCGCATTTGTAGGAAATGCAGGTCAGCATTGCTAAGAACTTTAAAAAGACTATAATGTTTAAACTTCTGGCTTTATTTCTTGTTTTAAAGGGCTGTTGGTTGGTCCGCTGAGCTGACAGGTTTTCATGCAAACGTTTCGTCTCCCTTCTAGGTGACATTGTCAGTGCTGTGTAGCCTCCGTTGAAGCTCTGATGTTCTGTCCCGCTCTGAATTTATATGGTCTAGTCTGTAATGGTGGGCAGTCTTATTTCTGGTTTTGTACCTTAGTGATATGTAGATGGGGTCTATTTCAACATGTTTGTTAACTGCATCAGGGATTGAAAAGCAGGCTTCCAGGAATTCTGAGATAGTAGAAACTGCCGATGCTGGAGAATCTGAGATAACAAGGTGTAGAGCTGGATGAACACAGTAGGCCAAGCAACATCATAGGAGCAGGAAAGCTGACGTTTCGGGTCTGGACCTTTCTTCTGAAGAAGGGTCCAGACCCGAAACGTCAGCTTTCCTGCTCTTCTGATGCTTGAATCCAACTCAACCATGCTGACCAGATATCCTAAATAAATCTAGTCCCATTTGCCAGCATTTGGTCCGTACCCCTCTAAACCCTTCCTATTCATATACCCATCCAGATGCCTTTTAAATTTTGTTATTGTTCCAGCCTCCACTAATTTCTCTGGCAGCTCCTTCCATACACACACCACCCTCTGCATGAAAAATAGTGCCCCTTAGGTCCCTTTTAAAACTTTCCCCTCTCACTTTAAACCTAGGCCCTTTAGATTTGGATTCGCCCACCCCGGGGAAAAGACCTTGTCTATTTACTCTACCCATGCCCCTCATGATTTTATAAACCTCTATAAGGTCACCCCTCACCCTCCGACATTCCAGGGAAAATAGTCCCAGCCTATTCATCCTTTCCTGATAGCTCAAACCATCCAACCCTGGCAACAACCTTGTAAATCTTTTTTGAACCCTTTCAAGTTTCACAACATACTTCCTGTAGAAGGGAGACCAGAATCACCCCTAGTTCAATTTCAGTTCAGATTAAATTAAAGAGCATGTTTCTTTACGAAGAAAAACAGAAGCCGCTGGAAATACCCAGCAGGTCTGCAGCATCCATGAAGTAAAAACCAGAGCCAACGCTTCGGGCCCGGCGACCTCCCCCCACCCCCATTCCCCGAACCGATGGCACACTTGTCCTAGTTCTGTAACTTTATCCCAGTCAAACCGATGTCCTTCTAAGTCAGAGTGTATTGAAATGAGGGAGAATTGCTTGTGCCGTTTTGCCGTGAGTTGGTGTTCTTGTATCCTGGTGGTGAGTTTTCTGCCTATCTGTCCTATGTAGTGCTTCTCGCAGTGGCTGAATGGTATTTTATGTATCATATTTCTCCTGCTCATTGCAGGTATGAGGTATTTTACCTAACACTAGCAAGGTCTGCAATTCTTAACCTTTAACTTCTTTCTTTTACACTACATGAAGAATGACTGTAATGTTTAACTATTAACTTTGTTGTTTATTTCTTTCTAACTTGTTCTTAAGATTGATACCTAGGTACTTGATCCTAAGGCAATATTGTACACTTCTCACTACACTTCTGCCCTTTTGCACTTGAGTAAACGTGACAATAAAGTCTAAATCTAAATCTAAATCTACAGAAACAGCCTGTTAGAATCTTGAATATTTCAATGAGGCCATTTCTCATCAACTACAAGGCAATCCTAATATTTCAGGAATCGATCTACTCATTTTCTGTGTTCTTTCTACAAGTTTACTGAACCTCTCTGAATGTCAGAAAGTTTCGCACCTGTATAAAATTCTACTTTTCTATTCCTACTGCTAAAGTTAATATATTCATACTTCTCCACATCATAATACCATTCACCTTCCTGAATTTTAGTTTTGGTTCTCTGGACCTCTTTTTTGGTGTGCTTCAACATTATAGAGGGTCATTATTTAACACATTTTGAAATGTTTGCCCTCCTTCCCTTCTTTCCAGACTTTAAATTGTAACTTTAAAAAGTATTTTCATCATACTTAGCATCAGCCATCTTGGAGGGAGGATGAAAATGACCATATATTATTTTTCAGATTACACTCAAAATCATAAGCACTTCACTCGGCATTTACTTTCCTATTCTACATTTATCTTATTTAAGTATTACTCATTGCCTTATTGAATCAGTACATACATTAGGAATTACTTTAGGAACTTGCATCTTAATTTTCCCTCAAAGTTTATCTTAATGATAAAGGTTTACTGTTCGGAAATTCACTGAAATCTATCTATAATTCTACAGACACCCGCACAAATTATAGATACAGATTTGTACTTATTTTCACCAAGTATATATGTGCTGTACAATTTATGTCTTTACCACATACCTGGTTGAACAGTAGGTATTGCAGTTGGGTCAATAATGTGCAGCACTGCATTCCATTCCAGCAAGAAACCTTTCCCATTCAGACTGGGGTCACTCATAAACTGAACTGTCATTGTACTTCCAGTGGATGAAAAATCTGGAGGCAGTTCAAAGCCGCAGAATTCTCTAATAAGACGTTCATGTATATTCGGGCCATCATAGAACTAGAACCAGAGAAATGTGTATTAGTCATATGGCCAATTGCTAAATAACATTACTAGAAATATTATTTCAGAGATAGAAGGAACTGCCGATGCTGGAGAATCTGAGATAACAAGGTGTAGAGCTGGATGAACATAGCAGGCCCAGCAGCATCAGAGGAGCAGGAAGGCTGACGCTTCGGGCCTAGATCCTTCTTCAGAAAACAGAAAAATGTGTTAGGTTTTCTGAAGAAGGGTCTAGGCCCGAAACATCAGCCTTCCTGCTCCTATGATGCTGCTTGGCCTGCTGTGTTCATCCAGCTCTACACCTTGTTATCTCTTTACTAGAAATATGGCTGGTTTCCCATAGCAATGCTTAAGGATGAAATTAGAACTGAAACTTTTGTCTTTCCTTTTATAACTGTCCCTATTTGTGACCTATTTGAAAACATTTTCTACTTCTCATTCCTCCAGTTTTGAGTTTGATTCTTACTTCATTGCATCTTGCTTATACCTTTCTCTCACTTCTTGCTCTATCTCTACCTTTCTTACTCTTGTTTTATTTTGCCACAAATATCTCCTTTCGTCACGCTCTTTCTGGCACCACTCAATGCTTTTTTATGTAAATCCCCTGCTTCTTTGTTTCATCTTATGAATTTTTCAGCTCTGTTCTTTCTGTTTAACTCTTTCACAATTGTTCCATCTCCCTCTTTTTCTCTCCTATGGAATCCTTAGAGGCTGACCTCACTACTCTTGTTTTGGTCATCTGATTGATCTTTAGAGAAATTTAATCTCCTTGGAAATATCTTACACAGATTAAATACTTGTAATTCTGACCACTGTTCTCCAATAAAATCATAGTCTGATGGTGAAGGGCTTTCAAGTGTGGATGGTGTATTTGAGAGTAGCTGGGTGAAAAGTTAGTCTCAATTATAAAGAATACCTGATTGAATCATTTCAAAGAAGCAGTAGGATAGCATTTAGGATTATTTGACGGAACTGATGATTTACTGGTGAATCGCTCCTGTTAGCAGTATCAATGGGTACAAACTAATACACAGTGAGAAGTGATTCTAGATGCAGCAACATTATTTTGAGTATCTTAAAAAATCTCTGAAAATAAGCTGCGATTTGTATAAATGCCAGGTGAGGTGGTGTAAAGAGTGTGCATGCTCAAGGAGAAAGTCAACATCATTGGTATATGCTGGTACTGCAGGAAGAGGAGCGCTTCCTGGGGATTGGTTAGTGAGGTGGGAGGAGCAGGTAGGTGGGAGAAAAGATGGGCAGGTTGCGTCAGGTCAAGGAGGCGGGGATGAGAGGGAGGGTTAGTCATGGGATGAGGCCGGGGATGGGGATTTTGAAACTGGTAAAGAAACTGGTAAAGCCTACAACCCAATGGTCTCAATGTGGACTTTACCCGTTTCAAAGTCTCCCCACCCCTGGCCTCATCCCACGACCAAACCTCCCTCACATCCCGCCTCCTTGACCTGACTCAACCTGTCCATCTTCTCTCCCACCTCACTCCACTGACCAATCCCCACCACTGCCTACCTGCACTCACCTATCACCATCCCATCTACCTTCCCCAGCCCCACCCCTCCGCTCTCTATTTATTTCAGAGCTCCCTTCCCCCTCCCCCTTTCTGAAGAAGGGTCCTAATCCGAAACATCAGCTTTCCTGCTCCTCTGGTGCGGCCTAGCATGCTGTGTTCCTCCAGCTCCACACTGTGTTATCCCAATCTGTCCTAGTCCCATTTGCCAAAACTTGGCCCATATCCCTCTCAACCTTTCTGATTCATATTCCCATCCAGATATATTTTAAATGTTGTATTTTATTCACCTCTACCACTTCCACTGGCAGCTCATTTCATACGTACACCACCCTCTACACGAAAACATTACCACTCAGGTCCTTTTTATATCTTTCCCCTCTTACCTTAAACCTATGGCTTCTAGTTTTGGACTGCCCCACCATAGGAAAAAGCCCGTGGGCTGTTCATCCTATCCATGTACCTCATGATTTTATAAACTTCAATAAGATCATCCTTCAGCCTCCGAAGCTCCAGGAAAATAAAAGCCCCAGGCTATTCGGCCTCTCCAGCCTCTCCCCATAACCGAACAGTTTGGGGAAAATATTGGAAGTTGGCAATATTAAAAAAACTTCAAAATGCAATGTAATGTTTCCAAAGAAATAGGTGCAGCCACTGGCAATCTAACTTAATGATTATGGAAAGAGTTGCTGAAGTTGTTGAGGTTGCACTACGGATTTCACCTAAGCCTCCCAGTAAAGATCTTGATCTTCTTGAGTATGAAGGATTACTCACCATTAAACTATCATATCTGCATGCTTGTAATGCATCAATATCCAATTCCAATATTCTGACATGGATGATATAGGATGCAGGAACAGTAATTGTCCAGTGGTAGTTGGCATTATGTGGGTAATGCAGTGGCCACAGTGGAGATGCAATTTGTCCGTGGAATCCGACAATATCATTGCCATACACTGAAAGAAACACATTTTAGCTAAAGTCCTTTATGTTAACACCTACACTATTTGCAATAATAAAAAATGGTTTTCTTTCATCAAGAACATAAGAAATAGGAGCAGCAGTAGGCCATCTGGCCTGTTGAGCCTGCTCCACCATTCAATAAGCTCGCGGCCGATCATGGATTCAGCTTACCTGCCCCTTCGCCATAAACTGTAATTCCTTTATTGTTCAAAAACCTATCCAGTCTTGCCTTAAAAACATGCAACAATTGGGGAGGCAATACCTAGTGGTATTATCACTGGACTGTTAATCTAGAGACCCAGATAATGTCCTGTGGACCTGCGTTTGAATCCTGCCATGGCAGAACGTGGAATGTGAATTCAATGGATGTCTGGAATTAAGTCCTAATGAGGATCATGAATCCATTGTTGATTGTTGGAAAAACCCATCTGGGTCACTAATATCCTTTAGGGAAGGAAACTGCCATCCTTACCTGGTCTGCCCTACATGTGATTCCAGGCCCACAGCAATGTCGTTGACTCTTAACTGCCCTCAGGGCAATTAGGGATGGGCAATAAATGCTGCCTAGCCAGCAACACCCTCATCTCAGGAATGAATAAACGAAAAGAAATTCAACAGGGTAGCCCAACTACTTCACTGGGTACTGTTTCACTCTTTGCAATCTAAACATAACATTCAACTTAAAATCAATAATCCAATGTTCACATTACCAGGTTATAATTTATCTTTGACTCAAGGTACAATTTAGCTTCTAATGATCTCAGACCTTTAAAGTTATACAGATATCTTGAACGGAACAAAACCACTAAATACTAAAAAGTCCAAACAAAATAAAGGTACTATTTCATACATTGAAATAATAGGCCCAAGATGGAATGACAATTATAGAATGAAGTTAACAAACAAACAATCTAATACTTTCCAAAACAATCTATATCACTTTCGCTCTTAAACAATTGATGGGATAAAAAGAACTCCTGTTTAGATAACCTATTCAAATCTTTTAAATCTCAAATGGTTAATCTCTTATAAAAATAAACAATTCATCAAAGGTAGCTAATCCTTTAAGAGGATTTTTCAACGATCAATCTATGTACTCAGATCAGCCTACTGGTGTAATTAAAGCTTTTGAAACTTATCCAAACATTCATAACGACATCATAACAGCACTTGAGGAAATGTCAGAAAAGGCTCTATTGAACATGATTTATCATTTACTTCCATGTTCATTTTTAACCTGCACCTGGTGGCCTGTAGTCAAAGCAATCTATCAGAGGGATATTTTTACACTCAGTAACAGCAGCAGCCTTTTTTTTAATTAAAAGGTGGATTGGATGTTAAAATCTCACTGATGACGAATTTGCAGAACTTATCCATCCTTCAAGACCATTTACATCCAGTCAATCAATTCATGATTTGCACATTGCATTGCAAGTTAAAGCTTTTGCAAAAGCCAAAATGAGATTGGATTGGACTTTTGATTAGTTTCCCTCCTGTGGTAATCACACCATATCTTATCATTTAACAGGAAAGACAGGATCTGTTCTACTACAGTAGGAGTCCTACAGGAATAAGACCTCCGCAACTGGACCCTGTCTGCCATTTTTAAAGGTCCACCGAGTTTTAGCAACTCTGTAAAAAATCCAAGCCTTATTCTCAAACAAAACAATTCGTATTCTTTCATCAAAATTATAACATACTAAGGCTGCACAAGAGTAGGACCACACATCGCGGGGTCAGGGAAGAAGTTCCAGGATTTTGACCCAGTGACAATAAAGGAATAGTGATACCATTCCAAGGAAGGGGAGTGACTTGGAGGGGAATTTGTATGTGGTGGTGTTGCTGTGCATTTGCTGCCCTTGTCATTCTACATGAAAATCCAACTAGCTGCCCTCATGAGTTATTTTTAGGTTCTTTGCAAGGAGCACTAGCAAAGATCTTTCTTTGCACTTAAACTCTTTATAGTGATGTTTTTATTTGAACTTTCCTTCTTTTTATTTGTGCAATGATCTTCTGAAGTGTGCTATCCAAACTGGTTTATGCATAAATTCCAAGGCTGAAAATTTCAACAAGAAGATTAAGCACTGTTTAAATTGGTTGCTATATTTATTAACATAAAACAATGACAACTATCCCAGCAGCCCTGGCATTAAGAATACAATTCAACATTCAGAATTTAATTTTCTCTGGAAACCCTAATGTACTTGTTTATTAACAAAACATCATTTAGAAACCATCTGCTGAAAGAGAGGAAGCAGGATTGTTTTTCAATAAAAAAAAACTATTGGAAAATAATTGATCTGGCTGCTATATGTAGCAATATTGGAAATACATTCTTCATATGTGAAAAACAAAACAATATTAAAAGAGAGATTCATGTTCCACGTTTCCAATTCTACGTCCTGGAAACAGCTGCCAGACAGGCCGTAGGACTGGGCTGATCCTCCACACAAGGACACAGAACCCATGATCAGTGACATGGAATATTCCTGTGCAGACCACCAATTGCCACCACCAACAAGAATGGGAGATAAATCAAGGAAATAAGTTTATACAGGTAGTCTCTTTCAGAGCTGGCAACAGCATAATGGATCAAAACTATTCCCATGTTGTAAAATACTGTTTCTTTTCAACATAACCATTTTATTAGAAATGATCATTGAAGGTAATTGGATTTACAACTTTGTTACTCATAATAAGCATTGTGATCCATCCTTCATATTTGTAAAATATTTCAACTTTAGTTATGAGAACGGTTTTGACAAGCATCATGTTCTGAGTCCAATACTTACAATGAGAAAAGATGGCACTGAATCTACCACCAGGAGATGTTGGATCAGACACAAACTTCACCCACAAGATGTGCCTCTTAACTGATGTATAATTTGCAGGTAAAGAACTTCCACAGTAACGTCCAATTAATTGTCCAGTGGAATTCCCTTCTCGAATTTCAAGGTAAGCTGAGGTACAGTTTGTACTTAATACAATATCGAAAGATCTGTTAAATGTGGACAAAATGAATAATATATTTTATCTGACGAGTTATCCTGCAATGCTGCAGAGATCCAAGCTAGACATGACTACATTCATAACATTTTACAATAAATAAGGTCGTTTAATCGAAGGAAAAATTTCCTTTAGGTATTAGTCTAAAATAAATATGTATACACCTATAGCACATGGATTGCAGCAATCCAAGAAGGCAGTTCGCGACCACCTTCTTAAGAGCAACAAAGGATGGGCAATAAATGCTGCCCCAGCCAGCGATGTACCCATCCCACAAGAGAATAAAACAAAATGTAAATGGTAATTACATGAAGGACAGTTGGACACGGTTACCAGGTGAAGTGATGATGTACCAGACACACTCATAGTTGGGTGGAGATTCATCAGGAAAGTTGGGACTATTGAATGCTCCAGTTTCCATGTGATACATTCCGCCACACGCTGTGAAAGAATGAACAGTTAACAATTCTGGGAAGTGCTGTTCGATGTCAATGCTGTTAATAATAAGCAATTTTGAAAAGTTTTATGTGATGGTTTTAATCCAAGCTTTCCAATGCATAGTCAATGTATAACTTCACTGATTGCCTAATTATACCAAGCTTGCTGCATTTTTAAACAAAATCAATGGCTTGCATAACCTTTAAACTTTAACTAAGCCCAGCACTTCATTTTATGATTTTAATTTGATACGTGATCTTTTGTCTCCTCTTCCTTCCCGTTAATATCGTTATAAATTAATAATTACATAATAATAAGCTTTTTCTGACTAGATGGCAAGAATTCATCCTTCATGATTTCAGTAATTTTAATTAAAAAGTAGGTAAATGTAAAAAAGTAGTGTAATGCAAGAAAGAAGTTCTAATCGACTATTTGATGATTTCAAAACTTCTGTCAAGTAAAAAATAAATCTGATGTTCTATCCTTCTGGTTTTGCTAAAGTAATTAAAGATGTTTTCATGGACTGGAATTATGCCTTTTGGGACAGATTTCTGCCAAAGAGGGATTTCCACACACCTTTGAATCCATGCCAACCCTCAGTTACTATTTCCTGGTTCAGAGTTACTTGTGATGTACATCTGGTTCCCAGCAGTATTCCTATTGCCCAGAGAAAGCCGACGACAAATGATGCTGCCAAAATAATGCTAAAGGATGTGGGTGCAGCACCAAACTAGTTGTAAAGATCTTAAAGGATTCTGAAGCTTAGCATTTGTGCACCACTGAAGGCCTAGGACAGGTGTGGAAGACAAAAATTGAGGGATCAAGAGCATTTCAAGACTCTCTCTCTGCCAAGGTTGCGACTGCACATGTTGCACAGCAAGAAAACACCATTTAACATTGCACATTTTCGGGGTCACAGAAGAGAAGAAAAATTCTCTGGACATCTTAACACTCTTCACATAGTCACTTAAGTGGCAAGTGAGGAGGAGATGCCACAGGCAGTCTTAGTGCTGGGGAGTAAGCATAAACCAGGTTAGTTCAGTGATGTGAGAGATAGTAGGAACTGCAGATGCTGGAGAATCTGAGATAACAAGGTGTAGAGCTGAATGAATACAGCAGGCCAGGCAGCATCAGAGGAACAGGAAAGCTGACATGAAGAAGGGTCTAGGCCCGAAACATCAGCTTTCCTGCTCCTCTGATGCTGCTTGGCCTGCTGTGTTCATCCAGCTCTACACCTTGTTATCTCTAGTTCTGTGATGTGACCATTGACTGCATGGCCCAAATATTGTCTCATTCTTTGTTGTGAATTTGGGTGGGATCACACAGAAGAGTCTAACCACACGAATATTCTATGCAGTCACACCCAGAAATAGTTGGTCTGCTTAAGGCATTTATCACACCCTGCAAGTGGATTCAAATTTGATGCACCATACTCCAAGAGTAAATGGACATCAGTTCTGACTTAGTCCTGTTAATAAAAAATGAATTCCAGTGGTTTATATAAAGTAGCAACACAGCTGTAAAACCAGTATAAATACAGTGCAGGAGGAGAATGTTGGCATAAAAACCCAAAGGCCGCACAGTAATCATGTCAGTTTCTATCTTAAGGAATCAGTTCAGAAAAGTCAGCTTCTTGGGAACTTTGGAATGTCAGAATACAATGGGGGTGTATAACTGAAGTCCGTATACTTCTGCATATATCTGCAGGCTCAGAAACATTGCTTGACTTTTCATCAACTGTCATTTAATACAATACGTCAGATTTCAAGATATTTTTAGCCCAGAGCTGGATTTAATCAAAGTCTGTAGTTCTCACAGGTCTCCCATCCCAAGTCAGCTGAAATACTGTGGCCAAGTCTAAGTGCACTCCAGTGCCTTGCAAGAATTAAATGGCTGAATGGCCGTGAACTGGGTGGAAATGAAATTCCCTCCCTCAGTAACGGGAAGTCCCATCTCATATCACAACTATCCAATCGGAAATGAGCAGTTCTTCAGTTGTGGCAGCACCACCTGGAGCAGTGGCTGCTCCAGGTGGTACTGCCTTGAGGCTGAAAGGAAGGGGAGCTGCCCTGGAGCAAAGATTGGAGCAAGTCTGAGCTTGCACCAGGACCAAGAGAGCAGATCCCAGTGAGGAGGATGAGGATGATGGAGGTCTAAGGTAGAAAGGCATGGAGTGGGAAAGCTGGGATTTACACTCTCTGATGGGTCTAGGGGTCCTGTTAATGAAGAACTTCCGGGCCACCAGCCCACACAGAGAAAACTGCCAGGCTGAGCTGTTGTGCTATTCTGCTTGAGCTATTTTTTGGTACTTTTTGTTTATCTGTTTATTTGTTATACTTCTCTCTCACTATGTGTTGAATTTCAGTGCTGTTTGTTACTGATCCTTTCAATAAGTAACCCCCCCATCTAAGGAAACAGTTCAGTTTTATGGTTGGCTAGTGAACCAGCCGAAAGCTAAGGTGATAAGCTAAGATCCCCAACCTGAACTCTGAAATATTGTTTTTAACATGCAACTTTGACTCAAAATTGGAGAAGGGTTTTGCATGATCTTACTTGTCCCTCAGTATTTAAAGTTTAGTCGATATCACTTTACCTGATGTGGATGCGGCATAAACTGTTCGGAAACCTTTGAATGTGTTGACATTGTTGGAGCTGAAGTTGATAAACAAGGCATCACTGAATGATGTGATAGGATGAGGCATTATATTTCCACAGTAACGACCTACAAATCATGGAAGCATATTAAAATACACAGTAGATCACTGAAACACTATTGATTTGAAAACATTCCACAGCAGTCCCCTGCTTTCAAAGCATTCCCATCTCCCTCTTTTGAATGTGATAACTTCAAATGACTGCCTGCAGACATTTGAGATAACAAGGTGTGGAGCTGGATGAACACAGCAGGCCAAGCAGCATCATAGGAGCAGGAAAGCTTGACGTTTTGGGTCTAGACCCTTTACCAGAAAATCTGCAGTACCTATTATCTCGCCTGCAGACATTTCTTCAGTTTTCAGAGTATTTCCAAAATCCTCTAACAGCTGTAAAGCCTGTTCTGATGATTCTTGCCTTCTGGCTAAACCACAATGAATGTCCTGGGATCCTTAAATAGTTGTGGGTGCCTCTTTTTGACTTGAGGCTATTCCTCCTGCATTTGCTGTGGTGGCACAAAAACCTAAGCAGCCCCTTTTCTCTGCTGCCAACACAAAACTGCTGCACGTGAGAGACAGGGAAGCCTGTAACCTGATCTAAAAAAAATCACAGCAGGTCAAGCAGCATCATAGGAGCAGGAACTGCTCCTATGATGCTGCTTGACCTGCTGTGTTCATCCAGCCCCATGCTTGTAATCTCGGATTCTCCAGCATCTGCAGTACCTTTTATCTCTAAAAAAAATCACCTTCTCCATGACAACGTGAAACAATTTAGACTTGCGTCCAACCAGAAATGCTGATTCAATATTCCTGATTCTGACTCTTTTTCATCGTACAAGTAAATGGTTGGTTTATAGTCCCACTATTTAAAGCTAAAATCAAGTCACTACATTAATTTCTATTATGCGTTCAGAGCAAATTACTTACTGTGACATTTGCAGAACGCAGTTGAGCATCAGTGAGCATGTTTCTGTAAATACCTCTTGATAGTACTGTGAATGACCTCTTCCACCACTTTGCAGATTGGCCGTAGGCTAATTCGGTGGCAATTGGCTGGATATTTTATAGACAGGAATACCTGAATGATTTTCCACATTTCTGAGTAGATTCCAGTGTTGTAACTCTGTTAGAACAGCTTGGCTGGGGGCATGACTACTCCTGGAGCACAAGTCTCAGTACTTATTGAACACTAACAGCTCAAGTTAAGGATTATGGATTATTAAGTTATGGATTAATAAGGATAATTAGGATGAAATCCTGCTATAGTGAAAGGAGTGGCCAAGAATCCAAGGTCATATATTATGCAGAAGGGTGATGGAACTATTGTCAAGAACCTGAGCCATCTTCAGTTGATTTCATGTTCTACAAAAAAATCAGATTTTAGTGGATAAAAGTGTGTTCACACTAACATCAGATAAATCCATGAGTGAAGTTCTTACTGTTGAAATTTTACTCCCTATTTGGATTTCCATGCAGTTTTTCATGTTGTGTGATTATGAGCAGCTGATATATTAACTCCTGAATAGGCAAGATGGTGAAATAACCAATTAAATACAGAGATAAGAAGCTGAAATTCCACAAACATTCAATTGACCTCCTCTGGGGTTACAAAGTCTGACAGAAGCCCCCTGGAATTTCAGCCCTATAGAGCAGTCAGCAGCAGCAAACTCCTGCAGCAGCAAAATAACCCTATTGAATGCTGAGACCTCAGATAGTCTTACCGGAAATCCAGTAAAGATATTTTTCACTTTGTTAACTCAGAAGTGGGAATGTGATCAGAATGAATTTCCACTATAAGAGAACGAGTTAGACAAGTCCTGTGATTAGACTGCAATGTTATTTGTTCATTCTAATAGCGAATGAATGAGTACATTGCCGAAACAACCTCAAATATATCTTTGTTTCTTACTGTTAACAAAGAAATCCCTGCTTGACAAGTAAGACAAACCTCTGTACTCGGTTAAATATTCGAGATTCCAAACAAAAGAAAAATACAGCAAATGCTGGAAATCAAACACAAAAACAAAATTACTGAAAATATTTATATCTGGCATCATCACTGGACAGAGAAATCAAACTAATGGACTCCTCTTTCAAGTTGGGAAGTTTGAGTTGACATTTTGTAACATTGCACTTCTGACTTTTGAAAGTCATTCAGAATTTTTGTATTCTAAAGTTGGAATGGACAGCACACCACCTGCTGATGCAGACCTGAGGTGAGAACAAAGGTGAGTATGTGACAAGTTCAGCAAGGTAGAAGACCTACCTTTGTCCTTGGGACAATGGCTCAGTCCTCTTTAAGGTTATTAGCCCTTACACTTCATCATCTCCTAACTCCTTGTCCCACCATGTACCCCCATACCACCTCCGGCAAAACCCATTGATATCCTCCATGACTGCATGCTTCATTCTGTAACCTTAAAAAAGGCCATTCGAACTTGCCTTGGAAAAAAATCCCTCTTGGAATTTTGCAATCAAGCATGTAGTCATTAAAATAATGGTGAAAAAAATCTTTCACCTCAGATACTAAATAATCTTCTAAAATAAGTAAACAGTAATTCAAGATTTTTGAATAACTGTTTACTTATTTTAAAAGATGATTTAGTACCTGAGGTGAAAGAATTTTTTTCACAATTTAAAAATGCTTTTGTTCTGAAGAAGAGGCATACTGGACTTGAAACATAAACTCTGCTTCTCTCTCCATATATGCTGCCAGAAGAGCTGACCTCTCCAGCAGCCTCTGTTTCTATTTCGGATTTCCAGCATCTACAGTACTTTGCTTTTTTTTGGGTGTTTAATTCGCTGCAACTTCTTTTCTGGGCATGTCCACCTTGAAAAAGTTCTACTCTCCTCTTCGATGGATTTTAATCTTGAGACTTGTTCACTTTCATCACTTTCAGTCTCCCTCCTATTGTTTCACAAATCAATTGCCAAAACTCGCAGCCTCGTCTCCTCCCTCAGTGATTTTCTCCGGCTCTGTCCTACACTGTACAGACAACAACTGATGTTTCACCCTTCAGTTTTGTGCCGACCCAAGATTACAGCTATCTCCAAGACATACGGCACTCCTCAAATGGCTGCTCTAACCGCATCCTAAGATCCACACTCAGTGCCATGTTTTGTCACATGCAGACTCTCAACCTCTCTCTCCATCAACGCCACCATGTTCTACCTAAAAGCTGTCCCGGTCCCAAAACTGTACGTAATACTTCAAATGGGATTGCACAAACTTCTATATAAATAGAGCTTACAGACAACCAGGCTCTTTGAAGTTGACTGAGTAGACATCAGCATTTTGCTCTGCACTTTTCAATAATTCACTGGCGTTTCAATCAGAAGTGTGGACTGGACACTTTACTGTCCTATTGATCAAAATAAACCAGATATACAATACTGTGAAAGATAGATGACAGAATAAAGCATTCCAGTACATATGAACACTAACTCAATGTTGATTAAATTAATGGTCATTTACCTTTAAAGACAGAGCTTGAAGATCAATCACTACATTGAAATCCCACATACATCATTTACATTTGAAGTTGGCAAAACCTTTTAAGTTTACCTACATTATAGTCATGGCCTATGACAGTAAAGCTTATTGGGAGATGGAAACCACTTTTGAAATTCAATATGGGACATAGACACTACTTTCAGAAAATTGATTCTCGGCAGTCAGGCGACTTACTTTGTGGTTTTTGTACAGTCAGAGATTGACATCTCTAAACCTATCTCTGGAAAGTTATTTAGTGTGCAAATACTCTTCGCAAGTGCTAAATAACTTCTCACCTTTTCAAAGGATCAGGATTAGAATGATCACATCGGCAAGACTGGCTGACTCCATGAATATGGAATTTCAACAAAGACACTTCAGGGCAATAATCATAACTGGAATGTTGATTACATCCGTCAGCTCATTTTGTTGACAATGAAATACATTGATACTGACATCACATGACTGAAATTGGATGCCAGTTCCTAATTAGTCCACAAAGACAGCCCAGCATGTCAGTCTGGAATACAAAGACTCAAGGGAAGCCACCTGTCATGCAGCTTTGCCTCAAATGTGATTTTAGGTAGAGAATTAGGGTTTATTTGTTTTTCCTAAAGCCAGATTATGTTTCTTCACAGTAAAAGTTTTGACCATAACACAATCTCCAACTTTCTTTGTTTTCAGTGAACATGAAAGAATGCTTCAGGCTTGCAACATTTGAAATACCATCTTAACAACTGTCCAAAGAAATGGCTTTTCCATTTTTAAATCCTTCAACTGAGTTAAGAACATGTTGCGTCTTCGGAAATCACCTTTTATTGTGTGTGTATGTGTGGGTTTGAGGACTGACTGTTGTTGCATTTACATTTCCAGTATTGTAAAAAAAGTGCACCTTTTCACTTGATTAATACTTAAATAAAGCCTATCTCATGTTGTTTATTGAAACTCATGACATTAATGAAAGGAGAAATGCTCCTTCTCAAAAATACATCCTGTTGCAGTCAGAAGTGAGAAAGAACTAATCAACATTTCATTTGTCTGGTAACCTGTTAAAGGTTCCCAAATGTAGAGGGGGCTTTTCCCCAATTCCACAAATTTACTTGTATGGTTTCCATTGGCTTCAGGAATCTTTTGGATTCAAGAAAATCATGCTAAGGAAACTTATACTTGCAACAGGCAGTTAAATGACAATTCTAACGTCACTTTACACAAGCTTCAGGTCATGGACCACCGCAATTCTGACTTCCATCTTATATTGGCCAGCATGTTGTTAAAGGAGGGGTGATGGCCTGGTATTATTGTTCAACTATTAATCCAGAAACCCTGGTGACGTTGGGGAGAATTGGGCTCAAACCTTACTATGGCAGATGGTGGAATTTGAATTCAATATATATCTGGAATTAGGAATCAAATGATGACCATGAAACCCCTGTCAATTGTTATGGAGAGCCTTTTTTTAGGGAAGGAAACCACCACCTGTACTTGGTGTGGCCTACATTTGACTCCAGAGCCACAGCAATGTGGTTGACACTTAACTGCAATTAGGGTAATAAATGCTGGCCTGGCCAGTAACAGCCACATCCTGTGAATTAATTAAAAAGTGTCCTGATGGGTATCTGTTCACTATTAGGATCAAAATATCTAGCCTATTGTTTAAACTCAATGAGCTTTCATCTGAAGTTGGAAAAGTTTCTCCTAAATTTGTCATTTATGCAAATGATTTGGATGTGAAGATAGGAGGTATGGTTAGTAAATTTGCAGATGAAAACAAAATTGGAGGTGTAGTGGACAGCGAAGAAGGTTACCTCAGAGTACAACGGGATCTTGATCAGATGGGCCAATAGGCTAAGGAGTGGCAGATGAAGTTGAATTTAGATAAATGTGAGGTGCTGCATTTTGGAAAGGTAAATCAGGGGAGGACTTATTCAGTTAATGGTAAGGTTCTGGGGAGTGTTGCTGAACTAAGAGACCTTGGAGTGCAGGTTCATTGTTTCTTGAAATTGGAGTCGAAGGTTGATAGAATAATGAAGAACAGGGTGGGTATGCTTGCCTTTATTGGTCAATGCATTGAGTATAGGAGTTGGGATGTCATATTACGGCTGTACAGGATATTGGTTCAGCCATGTTTGGAGTATTGCATGCAATTCTGGTCTCCCTCCTATAGGAAGGATGTTGAGAAACTAGAAAGGGTTCAAAAAATTTACGAGGATGTTTCCAGGATGGGAGGGTTTGAGTTATCGGGTGAGGCTGAATAGAGTGGAACTATTTTCCCTGGAGCATCAGAAGCTGAGGGATGACCTTAAAGAGGTTTATAATATCATGAGGGGCATGTTTAGGGTGACTAGGCAAGGTCTTTCCCCCAGGTTAGAGGAGTCCAAAACTAAAAGGC
This sequence comes from Ginglymostoma cirratum, assembly GCA_024137785.1. NCBI lineage: Eukaryota > Metazoa > Chordata > Chondrichthyes > Orectolobiformes > Ginglymostomatidae > Ginglymostoma > Ginglymostoma cirratum. Next base: position 67,917,947 of record JAHRHZ010000014.1, read on the forward strand.
ATAGGTTTACGGTGAGAGGGGAAAGATTTAAAAGGGACCCAAGAGGCAACATTTTCATGCAGAGAGTGGTGCATAAATGGAATGAGCTGCCAGAGGAAATGGTGGAGGCTGGTATACAATTATAACATTTAATGGGCATCTGGATGGGTATACGAATAGAAAGGGTTGAGAGGGATATAGGCCGAATACTGGCAAAGGGGACTAGATTAATTGAGGATACCTGGTCGGCATGAACGAATTGAACTAAAGGGTCCGTTTCCATACTGTACATCTCTATGACTCTATGACTCTATTTCTCTCTTTGCAGCTTTCTCGGTTGGAGAACTCCCCATATAAGGGCAAAATATGTTTATACTAAAAAACATGTTGGCAACCCACACTGAAGTTACGGCAGAAATTATAATTAGGGGATATAGATATAATATATAGGATTTGGGTAAATAAACCAGATTAAAAGTTAAGTATCTAATAAGACTCTCAAGGGATTTAGTGTATATGATGCTTTTTTTGGACCTGTTATTTTTAATAAGATAATGAAAATAAGGATGGAATAATGCAGAAACAGTGATGACGCTAACAGTCCTCATCAGTATTAAAGTATAAATTGGTCAGGAACCTCCTACATGTGAAAAGTTACAATGCTGAAATGCTTCAGTCAGCTATGCATATGTTTCCTCAGACTATTTACAATTTACAATGTGCAACTTGAAAACCACCTTCTGATCCACCTTGGTTCTTTACAGGCAGGTAATTGTTATCTATATTAACTTTGAAAACATTACATGTGGAGGGTTCAGAAAACTGGCATGCCACCTATTTTCAAAGTACACTCCACTGTAAGACTTTGGGGTACATTTCGACTATAATTTTAAAACCTAGACTGAGTCTGGGAGAGACAGTCTAGAGGTTAGAAGTCGTGATTAATTACAAGACCCATTACAGTACAAATATGCTTCTCTTCAACTCTGTTGGCTGAAGTTCTCCTTCCATTTTTGGTCTTCCTTCTTGTGCATCCAACCATTAAAATCCCAGGCTCAATAACTCTTACTATGCACTACCCTCTGTGCACGATCAGAGACGTCTCGAAATTATTTGGCTTCTTCGTGGATGAACATTTCATGGTCAATTTTGGATTAGCTGGACATATGTGCCCAATTCCTGACCAGTTTCTCTAAAAGTGATGGCCATCTTACTGATATCAGTTTCTTCTGTCTTCTCACTAATCCTTTGATGTGCCAATCACTTGGTAAGATCATCCTTTTAGTAACAGCTTATTTCTCTTAGCTTACCAACTCAACGGATCTTTACCGAGAAAAGGTAGCACTTGTAAATCTACTTTTGCATCCGCCTAGCGTACGCAGCATCACCTCATTGTGATTAACTATAATCCCAAAGTCCAAATTGATACATTTAAAAAGATCAAAACAAGTACAAAACTAAAAAGAATCACTCCAGAAACCTAATTCTAAAGTAAAAGCCTCTTACCTCAAAACGTTATTGGAAGATGGGAAGATAGAAACACCTTTGTAAACCTGCACTGAAGTCCCTCCAGGGCCAAAACATCCTTCCTAAGGTGTGGTGCCCAGGTCTGCTCACAATACTTAAATGGGGTCTAACTAGGGTTTTGTATAACTGCAGCATACTGTTTGCATCCCTGCACTGCTGCCCTTTTAAGATGAGAGGCAGCATTCCATTAGTCTTCCTGACTATTTTTTGCACCCAAGGAGCTTTGCATTTGAACTCACAAATCTCTTTGGGCATTCACTTATTTAATTTTGCACTTTCTAAAAAATACCCTTTTGGGTCTGAAATGGATAACCTCACACTTGATTATATTAAAATCTGCCACTGCTTTGCCCATTCACCTAATATCAACATCTTGTTGTAATTTCATGCTGCCATCAACACTTCCTGTAATGCTGCCCAATTGTCTGTCATCAGCAAATTTGAACATATGACTTTTTATGCCATTATCCAAGTCGTTAATGAATATTGTTAATAATTAATGCCCCTACATTGATCCCTGCAGGATTCCACTAGTTACATCTGCTAATTTGAATACTTACCCATTATTCCAGTTCTCTGTTTCCTGCGACTCAATCAATTTCCTACCCCGTTATTAATTTTCCTGCTATTCTGTGGGCTTCCAGCTATGCTAACAGTCTATTGTGTGGGACTTTATCAAAAGCCTTCTGGAAGTCAATATAAACAACATCCATCAACTTACCATAGTCCACTACCTTTGCCACTTCTTTGAAAAGCTCTATGAAGTTTGTCAAGCATCACTTACCCTTCATCAATCCATGCTGATTCTCACTGAAGGTTTTAGAGGAGATCAGTTACCCTATCCTTGATGATAAACTCCATCAATCTCCCCACAACAGGTGTCAAGCTAACTGGTCTCTAATTCCCTGGTTCCCCTCTGTCACCCTTCTTAAAGAATGGAGAGACATGAGCAAATCATGACATGTGTTAGCCTGAACTGGTACTGGCCTTCTTTGTAAAATCATAAACTGGTGGGCTTACTTCTGACCAGGGCCATATAGCTTTCTTCCTTACGTAGGAACATAGTAAAGATAAAAATATAGAAGATAGGAGAAGGAGGAGGCCATTTGGCCCTTCGAGCCTGCTCTGCCATTCATCACGATCATGGCTGATCACCCAACTCAATAGCCTAATCCTGCTTTCTCCCCATAACCTTTGATCTCATTCACCCCTAGTCACCTCTTTAATACATTCAATGTTTTGGCATCAACTATATCATGTGGTAATAAATTCCACAGGTTCACCACTCTTTGGATGAAGAAATGTCTTCTCATCTCCGCCCTAAATCAGCTACCCTGAATCCTCATGCTGTGACCCCTGGTTCTGGGCACACCCCCCATCAGGAACATCCTCCCTGCATCTAACCTGTCCAGTCCTGTTAGAATTTCAAAAAGTCTCTGTGAGAACCAGCACCCCCCTTAAACCCCTCAATTCATCTGCATGTGAGGGAAAACAATCTCAACCTAGTCAATCTCTGCTCATACGTCAGACCTGCCATCCCTGGAATCAGACTGGTAAACCTTCGCTGCACTCCCTCGAGGGCAAGAGCATCCTTCCTCAGAAAAGGAGACTAAAGCTGCACACAATATTCCAAGTGTGGCCTCACCAAGGCCCTGTACAACTGCAACAACACATCCCTGCTTCTGTACTTGAAACCTCTCGCAGTGAAGGCCAACTTACCATTTCTGATGAAGGGTCTAGGCCCGAAACGTCAAGCTTTCCTGCTCCTATGATGCTGCTTGGCCTGCTGTGTTCATCCAGCTCCACACCTTGTTATCCCAACTTACCATTTGCCTTCTTTACTGCCTGCTGCACCTGGTTGCTTACCTTCAGTGACTGGTGCACAAGGTCCCACTGCACACTCCCCTCTCCCAATTTACAGCCATTCAGGTAGTAATCTGCCTTCTTGTTTTGCTTCCGAAGTGAATGACCTCACATTTATCCAAATTATACTGTATCTGCCATTGAACTGCCAGCTCACCCAACCGTTCGAGATCATGCTGAAGGATCTCTGCATACTTGTCACAGTTCACCGTCCCACCCAACCTGGTACCATCTGCAAACTTGAAGATGTTACATTTTCCTCCCTCCTCGAAATCATTAAAATATGTTGTGAATAGCTGGGGTACCAACACCAATCCCTGTGGCACCCTACTAGTTACTACCTGCCAATTTGAAAAGGACCCATTAATCCCTACTCTTTGTTTCCTCTCTGCCAACCAGTTCCCTATCCATCTCGGTACACTTGTCCCAATCCCATGCACTTTAATCTTGCACATTAATCTCTTATGTGGGATTTTGTCAAACTCTTTCTCAAAGTCCAACTATACTACATCAACTGGCTCCCCCTTGTCAACTCTACTAGTTACAGCTTCATTAAATTCCAACTGAACTGTCAAGCATGATTTCCCCTTCATAAATCCATGCTGATTCTGTCTGATCATGCCACTGCTTTCTAAAAACTCTGTTATAAAATCCTTGACAACGGATTCGAGAATTTTCCCTACTACTGATATTAAGCTCACTGGTCCCTGTTTTCTCTCTACCTTTCTTTTTGAATATTGAAGTGATATTAGCCACCCTCCAATCTGCAGGGAATTTCCAGAGTCTACAGAATCCTGGAAGATGACCATCAATGCATCCACTATTTCTGGAGCTACTTCCTTAAGTACTGTAGGATGTAGATTATCAGGCCCTGGGGATTTATCCACCTTGGATTCCAACAACTTTCCCAGCACCATTTCTCTACTAAAATCGATCTCCCTCAGTTCTTCCCTCTCATGAAATCTTGCATCGTCCAACAATTCTGGTATCTGATCTGTGTTCTCGTTCAGGAAGACAGAATCAAAGGACGTATTCAGTTCTTTGTCCCCTATTATAGATTCCCTCGTTTTTGTCTTGAGGGGAGTTACATTTGATTTTACCAATCTCTTTCTCTTCTATAGAAACTCTTAGTGTCAGTCTTTACGTTCCCTGCAAGCTTACTTTCGTAATCTATTTTTCCCTTTTTAATCAATCCCTTGGTCCTTCTTTGCTGAATTCTAAACTGTTCCCAATCCTCAGATTTATTATTTTCTTGGCCAGTCTGTATCCTTCTTCCTTGGATCGGATACTATCTCTTATTTCCTTTGTAAGCCATGAATCGGCCTTCTTACCCATTTTGGTTTTATGACAGACAGGAATAAACAACTGTTGCAGTTCCCCCATGCATTCCTTGAATATTTGCCATTGCCTATCCACTGTCATCCCTTTAAGTAACTGTCCCCAATCTATCAAGTCCAACTCACACCTCATATCCTCGTAGTTTCCTTTATTAAGGCTCAGCACCCTAGTCTCAGAATCAAAAACCTTACTCTCCATCTTGATAAAAAATTCTAACATGTTATGGTCGCTCTTCCCCAAGGGGTCTCACACAGCTAGATTAGCAATGATTCCCTTCTCATTACACAGAACTCAGTCTAAGGTGGCCTGCTCTCTCGTTGGTTCTTCCACATATTGTATACACTCCAGGAATTCCTCCTCTACGGCATTGTGGCTGATTTGATTTGCCCCATCTATGCACAGATTAGAATCACCCGTGATCATCAATATTCCCTTATCACATGCATCTCTAATTTCCTGTTTAATGCCATTCTTGACATCACCACTGCAGTTTGGGGATCTATATATGACACCTACTCATGTTTTCTGCCCCTTGGTATTTCTCAACTCTACCCATACAGACTCCATATTGTCAGAGCTGATGTCCTTTCTCACTATTGTGTTTATTTCTTCTTTAACTGGCAGTGTTGCTGCGCCGCCTTTTCCTTTTTGCTTGTCCTTCCTAAATACTGAATACCCTGGGACATTTCATTCCCATCCCTGGTCACCCTTCAGCCATGTCTCCGTAATCCCAATTATATCGTACCCATTTACATCTATCTCCGCGATTAGTACATCCACTTTATTGCAGATGCTCTGCGCATTAAGAGACAAAGCCTTTAAGCTTGTCCTTTTAACAGTGTTTGTCTCCTCCTTATTTTTCTCAATAGCCCTGTTTGAATCTTGTCCTTGATTTCTCAGCCTATCACTTTTCTTATTCCCTTTTCCAACTTTTGGTTTTGTTCTTCCTGCCTCCTTCTCTGACTCTTTACGTAGGTTCTTATCCCCCTGGCATCTTAGTTTAAACCCTTCTCAACCACTCCAGCAAACACTCCCCCAAGACAAAGTCCCAGTCCTGCTCAGGTGTAACCGTCTAATTTGTACAGGTCCCACCTCCCCAAGAACTGGTCCCAATGCCTCAGGAATATGAAACCCTGGCCCTGACACCATCTTTGCAGCCATGTATTCATCCGGCATTTCCTGTCATTTCTCCTCTGACTAGCACGTGGCACTCGTAGTAATCCTGAGATCACTACCTTTGAGATCCAATTTCTTAACTTTCTTCCTAGCTCCCTATATTCTGCCTTTAGGACCTCATCCTTTATACCGATGTCATTTGTACCAATGTGTACCACAACCACTGGCTGTTTACCCTGCCTCCCCACCCCCGCCCAGAATGTCCTGTACCTGCTCAGAGACATCATTGACCCTAGCAGCATGGAGGCAACATACCTTCCTGGAGACTCCTTTCCAGCCACAGAAATGCCTGTCCATTCACTTTATAATGGAATCCCCTATAACTACTGCCTTGTTCATTACCCAGCCATACTCAAATAACACATAATTTAATTCCTCATTTAATTCATCAAATCAAGATAATTAATTATTATAAAAAAAACTAATCCTTCACCACGAAGGATTAAAATTAAAAATCATGAGTTATAATTTTAAGAATCACTTTCTCTGATTATTAACAACAAGGAAACTTTAGCATACCTCTAAGACATGCATTCAATTAAATGTAAGTGAAAGACTGGCTGAAACCAATGGTCACTTTGATTGGTAGAGATGTACTGGTTTACATATGAAAATTACATCACTCCTTCACTTACCAATAGAAGGGGCTGCATAGTTGTCTCCATCTAAGATTTGCAAAGCATCTGCTGAGCAGTCTGCACCACCGCTTTCAATTGCAAAGTCAGTAAAAGAGACAGTAACATGGTTGACTGTTGACAAAAAAAAATACTCAAGTTACTGCAGCAATTATCAAAAGCAATGGTTACAAGGAAACCATGAGCCATTACATCTCCTCACACAAATTACTTCACTTATTTTTTTCACAAGGAAATAACATTCTATCCTAGAAGCTCAAACCTTTGATGAGAACTACTGAAACGTCTTCAATTTTTGACACCTGATTCCACAATTTTAAATTTGTTCATTTGTAAGAATGTTCCCAAAAAATAGCTCTGAAGTCAATCGAAACCTTAAATTTAATGTGGATTTAAATTTGTTTTGCAGAAGGGACAAGGCAACTGGCAGAACAGTCTTTCCTTCATTTGGCTTCTTCATGAAGATAGAATGGGCCAGTGGGTTGAAGCAGAAGCTTTGGTAACAGGACATCTGTTAGCACCTAAAGGGATTCTCATGACATTTAGCTGCAGGGACGGGATTTCAGGGGGCATTCTGGGAAGGATTGCATGATTAATCCACAAAATTGCTTCGTAAGGCTTGCAGGAGAACTTTAATTGCCTCATGTGATTCCAGGTCTCTTTTCTGCAGTCTTCACCCAGTGAGAAAATTGCGATAGTCTTCCCACATAAGCCACTGTTAAAATTGCAAGTGGGGTCCGATGGCGTCTTCAGACTTCAATATCCATATTCGAAGGAAGACTGCGCTGGTTTCACAAGACACCAATTCTGCCTTCTCGGTAGAGAGGTAAGAACTGATGACAGCAGGATTGTGTGGGATAGTGACAGGCAAGTTATCTGGACAATTATATCTTTAGCAGGCAGGAAAGACCTAATTTCTGAAATCCCCAGAATTAACCACCTAAATTCTGCTGTACATTAGTCCAATGAGTTTGTATGTAGCATTGTGTGAGCTTTTTCCAACACATTTCTTTTCAATTCTAGCATATAATAAAATTGGTTGCTGCAATGGTACTATGGTTGCATTAGTATCGTATTCTGGATTGTGTTGCCATCTCATTTTCTGTTTTAAAATGGTACAACGCTTTGCCAAATCTTCCCTAAGGTAACACCTCAATTACTCCTTTAATGTCCCTTCAACTACTTCACAGATCAATTGCCTTTGTACACCCTGTCCAGTTGACTTTTGATTAAATTCAGTACCCAGGTTACAGAATGAAGTCATATTTGCAAAGAGATAAGGCTTTCTAGTCGACATTCCTGAAGACAATGCCCTTTTAAAGAAAGATCTGAATTCACTGAGCACTGTATGACCTGATATTTAGCTTTTGTTGTCCATATTTCTGCATGATAAGACCTTGGCACCATTAGATATGATTGAGTATCTGGGCTGCTTGGGTTTAAATTCAAGTCAAGGTGGCCATAGCCACGCTGTCAAAATAAACAGAGCATTAAGTATTTAGCTCTATTGTCACTGCATTTGTTCCTAACAAATTAGGTAAAAATAATTACATGATATTTTTGTCTCACCTCTGTTAGCATCTATTTCCCCTCCACATTGCAGTTCAGTTCTTTTGCCCATTTTAATGTTTGGAACAAAGCTGTAATGAGGTGTGTAACAGAGAGGTATGCAACAAGTGATTCTGGAACAACCAAAACTGAGCAAGCCAGTTCATCCACTTCATCAACACCTTCCACCCCAACCTGAAGTTCACCTGGACCATCTCCAACACTTCTCTCTCCTTCCTGGACCTCTCCGTCTCCATCTTGGGTAACCACCTAGAAACCGATGTCCATTTCAAGCCCACTGACTCCCACAGCTACCTGGAATACACCTCCTCCCACCTACCGTCCTGCAAAAACGCCATCCCCTATTCCCAATTCCTTCGCTTCCGCTGCATTTGCTCCCAGGATGAGAAATTCCACTCCCGTACATCTCAGATGTCCTCATTCTACAAGGACCGCAACATCCCCCCCAACAGTGGTCGAGAACACCCTCGACCGTGTCTCCCGCATTTCCCGTAACTCATCCCTCACACCCCATCCCTGCAATAATAACCAAAAAAGAATCCCCCTTGTCCTCACATACCACCCCACCAACCTCCGGATCCAATGCATCATCCTCCGACACTTCCGCCATCTGCAATCTGACCCCACCACCAAAGACATTTTTCCCTCCCCACTCTTATCTGCTTTCCAGAGGGACCACTTCCTCTGCGACTCCCTTGTCCGCTCCACACTCCCCTCCAGCCCCACCACACCCGGCACTTTTCCCTGTAACCGCAGGAAGTGCTACACCTGCCCCCACACCTCCTCCCTCACCCCAATCCCAGGCCCCAAGAAGACTTTCCACATCAGGCAGAGGTTCACCTGCACATCTGCCAATGTGGTATACTGCATCCGCTGTACCCGTTGTGGCTTCCTCTACATCGGGGAAACCAAGCGGAGGCTTGGGGACCGCTTTGCAGAACACCTGCGCTCAGTTCGCAACAAACAACTGCACCTCCCACTCGCGAACCATTTCAACTCCCCCTCCCATTCCTCAGACGACATGTCTATCCTGGGCCTCCTGCAATGCCACAGTGATGCCACCCGAAGGCTGCAGGAACAGCAAATCATATTCACCTGGGAACCCTGCAGCCCAATGGTATCAATGTGGATTTCACAAGCTTCAAAATCTCCCCTCCCCCAACCGCATCCCAAAACCAGCCCAGCTCATCTCCGCCTCCCTAATCTGTTCTTCCTCCCACCTCAAGCCCCACCCCCATCTCCTATCTACTAACCTCATCCTGTCCCCTTGACCTGTCCATCCTCCCTGGACTGACCTATCTCCTCCCTACCTCCCCACCTACACTCACCTTTACTGGCTCCATCCTTACCTCTTCGACTTGTCTGCCTCCTCTCCACCTATCGTCTCCTCTATCCATCTTCTATCCGCCTCCCCCTCTCTCCCTATTTATTTCAGAACCCTCTTCCCCTCCCCCATTTCTGATGAAGGGTCTAGGCCTGAAACGTCAAGCTTTCCTGCTCCTATGATGCTGCTTGGCCTGCTGTGTTCATCCAGCCCCACACCTTGTTATCTCGGATTCTCCAGCATCTGCAGTACCTTTTATCTCTGAATCAGTAGGCTTTTGCTGCTTAAGCGCTTCTTCACAGCACCATCATAGACATCTTTGATTACTCTTCTGATGGTTGAGCGTAGACTACTGAGGTTTTAAGTTGCCTGATTGGAACTGCCCTGCTTTTTGTGCAATGACATACCTGGGTAAATTTCCACATTGTCAGGTAAATGCCAGTATTGTAGCTGTAATTAAAATCTTGGTGTGTGCTAGTTTTGGACCACAAATCTTCCGTAGTACTGACAGGTCCCATATCCTGTGCTGTATCCAGCGTCTTCAGCCATTCCTCGATATTACATGAAGTGAGTCAAAAAGACTGGCCTCTCTGGTAATGATTGATGTTGAGGGATAAATAGTAGACAGAACACTGGGGAGGATGTCCCTTGCTTGTCTTTGAAATGATACTATGGGTTATTTTATACCCACTTGAATAGGCATTTTCACATTTCACTTAAATGGTGGCACCTCTGTCAATACAGCATTCCCTCAGTACTTCACAAGATTGTCTTAAGTGTGACTTAATCCACGTGCTGAATCAGAGGAGAGTGTCCTGCAACCAATTTTTTGGTTGATGGACATATTGTCAGCATTAATACAAATAGTTGGTTACAACAAAATATAGATGATGATCGACTTCCTAGTCGGCAAACCATGCACAGAAAGGAAGATCGTTCAGCACTAACCAATACAACTACATAAAGTACACGCAGGAGATTCACAGTGATTATGGTCAGCGTTTTACTTACATGGTTTCTGCGCTCGAATGATCCAGGAACATTTCTGATTGTCTAAATAGTTTTTAGGGTACAGAGGTGATGTGATAACTCCACCAACATCATCAGTAATAATGTAGGACCCACAAGCTGCAAACAAAACAGAATGCGAAAATTGGACTTTCAGGATGAAACAATGTCAATATCCAAAGCCAAAAGTTTAAATTGGACTTGCCTTGGTCAAAATGTGCTCTGAATCCTTTGTGCTCATTGCTGTTATTTGAGCGGAAACGTACATAGATTACATTGTGAGTTGATGTAATCCTTTTTGGAATTAAACTACCACACAGTTTTCCCAACATGGGGGCTGCTTCATCCAAACCATCATAAACCTACAACAGAAGAGTTAGCCAATGCTGAGTTAAGCATGGGTTATGAAGAATAGCAGTTAGAACAGCTAGTACAGGGCAGGGTATTCGATTCATTAATATACTTCAAGCTAATTTCATAATTTGAACCCTAGGTCTTTGGAGCACACTACAGCCCTTTGGTCTGAATGTTAACAAAACCAGTTTTAAATCATAACTACAGCTCCAATTCTCTTGCATTTTTTTCCGTCCAGTTTTCAGTCGAGGGTGGTGATTTTAATGACAACTTGGGGACAGGTTGGCAGTTCATGCAGTACACACGCCACCTTGCCCATTTTTTTGCCAGCATGATGTCTGAAACATTTTCTGACATGGGCTTCATTTATTATTAACATGCTGCTGATGAACCACAGACACTAGGCAGTCACCAATTGCACTCTGGGTGGGCATGGGTCTTCAGGGTGGAGCTGGGGGTGGGGGGGGAGCGCTGTCGGGGGTGGCAATCAGAGGTGTCCCCAATAACCAGAGAATCAATAACCAGAGAATTCTGTGCATTCAGGAGGCACACTCCTGTTGCTGTCAGCCTGATCAAAACAATGTTCTAATATTTCCTAGATAACAAGGTGTGGAGCTGGCATGGAGCTGGCGTGGAGCGGGCCCAAAACGTCAAGCTTTCTTTCTCCTATGATGCTGCTTGGCCTGCTGTATTCATCCAGCTCCACACCTTGTTATCTCAGATTCTCCAGCATCTGCAGTACCTATAATCTGTACTATTTCCTATCCTGTTTGTGAAGGAGATTGTAGTAGTTCTTCCAAGGAACTTTGGTTTGCCCACCTCTCAACTGGTTAAAAGCCGACAGAGTATGCATGGTGCAACTTCTTCCCAGTTATATTTCAAAACTGAAATTAGAGTCTGACAATATGCAATTGGATCTGAAGTTGCATCATACAGTGAATTTCAACACAAATGGACCTAGCCAGTTGGAGGCAGCTGGAGCACTATTGTAAACAAGGCAGAAAGAGTATTCATAGAGTCATAGAGTCATACAGCACCGAAACAGGCCCTTAGGTCCAACTTGTCCATGCTGACCATAATTCTAAACTAAACTAGTCCCACCTGCCTGCATTTGACCCATATCCCTCCAAACCTTTCCTATTCATGTACTTATCCAGTGCCTTTTGGATGCTATTGCTGTTGCATTTACAACATGCAGAAGGACTAAAATAAATCCTGTCATTTTGATGTGCTTCTCTTCAATATATTTCTATTTCTTAACTTAGTTATTTCTCTAGCTATTTAGCCATTGTTCTTTTAATGTCTTTTTATTCCCCCAATAAGATAACGTTTAATTTATTCACCAGGACTCTATACTTCTCAAATTTGGAAATGATTTAAAATCATAGGTCACTCTTTGTGACAGCACTTGGACCCCTTGCTTTTTGGTGCTGATTTCCTGCATAGTTACGTGTAACAGTTTCCAGATTGGGCAAAGAATCTTTAACAGAATCTGTCAGGACTGCAATGCTTTCAATTTAGATTTCAAATAGGTACTGTTTTGTTTTATATTGATATGCTTTTAAAAATGCATAAGTCTCAAATTTAAAATGCATATCCTACATGGGGCTGTTCAGTATGATCTTTGTAGCTTTTTGAATTTTACCTCAATGGAACGTCTTATGACGTTAGATGCTTCAGCTGTTGACTAATCCAGCAAACATGAAATCTAGACTGGTTGTCATGGAGAATGGAATGTTAGTTCGCCACACTCAGACTCTTAAGAAAATAAGCATAGATGGCGGCGTCATTAGGAGTGAGACTGCAATTTTCATTAAGCTGGTATTTGTACTTCATATTGTATAAAGTGATTAGCTCTCTGACTTCAAGTGAAAAAGGGGAGTTATTTGAAAAATTAGAAATAAGTTCAAAAATCTTATCAGTAAAAATGTGGCCAGAGCCAAAAGCAGAACAGTTAAAATGCTGTTAAACAGTTAAAAGAAAGAAGTTGCTGGAGAATCTCAGCAGGTCAAGAGAGCACAGAATTAACATTTCAAGTCCAATGATTTGGAAGTTACCAGATCTGCTGAGATTTTCCAGCAATTTCTGTTTAATCTGTTTCACATCTCCAGTATCCAAAATTCTTTGTTTTATTTTAGAAGTAAAATTGCTAACAACAGCTCATAATAATTAATAACCACTGAAGACAAGCTGATTCTTATTTGTACGAAAGCAATGTTAAGAAAGATGGAATGAAAGATATCAAAGGCAGAATTTTCCTATTTGCTGTTAAAGAGTTTTGTCAAAGGGATTCACGGTGCACAATTTGACAAGGCTTAAAGTAACTTTTCTCACACAATCTTCCACACTTCACTTTAGTAATTGTACAACATGGCTCTTGGGTACCGTGCTCGAGTAATTGTGCAGTCAGACAGGCGAAAGCACTCGCCACTGCAAGGACCTTTATGATTTCCCACCTCTGGCACTATGTCGAAAGCCCAGCTTCAGACCACCTCAAACGCATCGAGTAAAGAGTGACCCCTCACACTGTGGTGCTCAACTGTTTTTACCAAACACACGACCCATTGTAAAGGAAGGTTTGCTCTCTGCTTCATGGTCATGGGTCTGGATGTGTCAGTGGGCAGGGTGGAGGAGACGTAGTGCTGTCATTTTTCCAGCTGACAATCACAGGAGGTGACATGAGCACAGGAAACTAGCCTGTACTCAAAAGTACAGCCTGGGTCAGTGCGGTATCCTGGGTAAAACAGAATATCCAGCAGTACAGGGAGAAGGCAAATTATCTCTTGCCCTCACTAAAGTAAGTGATACTATTGTCTCTCTGTAACCTCACACTCAGAGGGTCACCATTCTACCTCTGTCACTGCTAATGCATCTCACCAAGGCTCAGTATTACATGCAGCATGTCCACTTAACAGCTTTTACCCAGTCCATCCTTGCATCCTGCCCCTGCACTTCCTATTCACTCTCTGGGAACATTTCAACATCTCTCCTGCTCATAAGATCATAAGACCATAAGACAATAGAGCAGAAATTAGGCCATTCAGCCCATCAAGTCTGCTCCACTATTCAATCATGGCTGATAAGTTTCTCAACCCCATTCTCCTGCTTTCTCCCCATAACCCCTGATCCCCTTGACAATCAAGAACCTATGAATCTCTTTCTTATATTTAATCAATGACCTGGCCTCCACAGCCTTCTGTGAAAATGATTTCCATAGATTCACCACTCTCTGGCTGAAGAAGTTTCTTCTTATCTCCGTTCTGAAGGGTCTTCCCTTCACTCTAAGTCTGTCCCCTCAAGTCCTAGTCTCTCCTGCCAATGGAAACATCTTCCCAACATCCACTCTGTCCAGGTTGTTCTGTATTCTATAAGTTTCAATTAGATCCCCCTCATTCTACTAAACTCTATTGAGTATAGACCCAGGGTCATAAAGCGTTCCTCGTATGTTAAACCTTTCATTCCTGGGATCATTGTCGTGAACTTCATCTGAAACCCCTCCAGGGCCAGGACATCCTTCCTGAGGTATAGGGCCCAAAACTGCTCGCAATATTCTAAATGTGGTCTGACCAGAGCTTTATAAAACCTCAGAAGTAAATCCCTGCTTTTATATTCTAGTCCTCTCAAAATAAACACCAACATTGTATTTGCCTCCTAACTACTGACTCAACCTACAACTTCACCTTAAGAGAATCCTGGACTACGACTCCCAAGTCCCTTTGCACTTCAGATTTCTGAAGCTTCTCACTATTTAGAAAATGTATTATCAATTACTAACTGATCTTTCATCCATTTTCATCATATTCAATCACTTCCTTTGTCACACAACAACAAAACAGACACATATCCAGGCTGAGACTTGCGAGAGTGGTAACAGCTGGCAGACATCAGGTTTCTCACACCATATGAAGAAGAGATCCTCAATCTAACCAGAGCGGGTCAAAATCACACGACACCAGGTCATAGTGCAACAGGTTTATTTGAAAACACTAGCTTTCAGAGTGTTGCTCCTTCGTAGGTATAGTGAGAAAGGCATCAAGACACAGAATTTATAAGTAAAGGATCATACAACTGATGTGAATGTTTTGGATAAACCTAAAATGGCTTACTCCCTCCTGTTAAATCTTTAATCAGCTAGAAAGGAGATGCAGGTTTTGATTGATTAAAATGCAAATCCCAGAATTTCTTCCAAGTCACTGCCCTGAGATAACTAAAGGTTTTATCAAAAATTTTTCTGAAGAAAGGTCTAGGCCCGAAACGTCAGCCTTCCTGCTCCGCTGATGCTGTTTGGCCTGCTGTGTTCATCCAGCTCCACACCTTGTTATATCAGTGTATACCAGGTGTGACATCTCAGGTCAGACAATGCATTTTAGGTGTGAGGCCTTGTTTAGAACCTGTCTGTGTTTTAACCTGGAGTTAGACTGGTTTTATTTCCAAGCAGGAATTTGTAAAATGCTTTTTTGAACAAAAGAGAATGTATCTATAAACACAAGTCTGCAAATGCAAATTCACCTCATAGATTTGTGTGTGTGTGTGTGTCTCTCTCTCTCCCCCCCCCTCACCTCGTCTTTCTCACACACACACGCACATATAAATCTATGGGGTGAATTTGCATTTGCAGATTTGTATTTACAGACACATTCTATTTTGTTCAAAAAGCACATAATTTGTAGAAACAGTCAGTCAATAGATCATTTTATAAATTCCTGCTTTGAAAATAAAACCAGCCTGACTCCTCCACCATGGCTAACCAGAGGGGGGCACAACTGTTTTCTGATTTCTGTTTTCTGATGAAGGGTCTAGGCCCGAAACGTCAAGTTTTCCTGCTCCTATGATGCTGCTTGACCTGTTGTGTTCATCCAGCCCCACACCTTGTTATCTCGGGGGCGCAACTGTTCATGTGGAAATGTAGGAAGCTCAGCCTGCAACCAGCTCAATCAACTTTATTGCGCTGCATTGTTCTGCCATTACTATTAGTACTAACTCATTCTTAACCTGCTTGTGTTTTTATGCATTTTCAACAACTAATTCCCTCTCTTCTCTTTTGCAACCTCTAGCTGCAACCAGTGAACATCTGCCAGAAAAAGGCCAGTGCCAGAGGCATTCAGTTTCACCTCCACTTTCATGGACAAAGCCAGTGAATCCTCAGATGTTGCCATGACAAGGTTAAGATTTTTCACCCGAGTGGGCAGTCTTTCTTAAGTTTGATTCAGTAGCAGAATCTGGTGAGCACATCACCGGCATTCAGAGGACTGCCAGAGACCAGGCACCTGCTTAGTCCTTATGGAAGATGATCCCTGTTCTCAACCATGACTGATTTAACCAAACTGGATAGGAATGTCAGACAGGGTTGTCAGAAGCATCCTGTGAGCTGGATTGAAGAATGGAGGAGTCCAACAGTGTTACCAGTCCCACAGCAGCTCTGGCATATGTGCATCTCTCTGTCTCCATGGACAGATGGTGACTGTTACGGAGTCCCAGGTCCAATGTATTCAGTATGTGCCAGATATACACATGGACCGGCATTCCATGCTCTAGCCTTGGGTGCTCAACAAACAAGTTACAGTAACTCAGGCCTCCTCATGGCAGGAAGTAGGCCCTCGGCACTAAAAACAATGTATTCCACACAGAAGCTGGAAATATGCGAGTCAGTGCTGGCACCAGAGAGTGTGTGCTAAAAAAGCAACTTGAAGCGTCTAAAGGTCATTTCTGAAGAAGGGTCCAGACCCGAAACGTCAGCTTTCCTGCTCCTCTGATGCTGCCTGGCCTGCTGTGTTCATCCAGCTCTATACCTTGTTATCTCAGACTCCAGCATCTGCAGTTCCTATTATCTCTTGAAGCATATGCAGGCTGGCATCCTTCCATGCATAAGCTCGAGGGATTGGGCACTAAGAAAGCAAGTAAACAGCCATAAAAAATCATTGTGTGCAGATGCATGATGCATGTGTATCTCAGAATACAAAGCAACCTGGCAGAAACATGCAAACATAGATATTCCTGAGCTCCAAAGTGAAATTTAGTTGATCCATGATGATATGATGAGGCTAAAGGTTTGCTGATGAATGAAGTTTTGAATGTTTTGGTGGCCATGGAACTTGCAGGGGTGTGATGCAGAAGAAGCAGTTGCATGATGGCTTGGACAAGTATTCTGTGCAGCTGTCAAATAGCCCGTCTGGTTTCCATGTCAGGAATGTGCACCTCTAGTTACCCAGTGAAGGACAAGGGACTTGGAAGTGGCATAAAAATAAGGAGAGTTGGGGTTTAAATCTGAGGGAAGTGCATGAAAATAAAGTAGTAATTGCTCGGTGGAAAGACTCTTTCTTTGTATACTTTCTAAACATGGTATGCACATTATTGTTCCAGAATTTAAAGACAGGTAATCAATTAAAATTGATTTCTAATTACACTTATTGTCAAAGATGGTTATCATTTTGCCAAACTGCAGACTAAGGCACATTAAAGAGAGGCATGAATGCCACATACTACTGAAGTCTGGGCATGGCCCACGTTATCTCCAGTCTCTCAGCCTGTCTCGATCCCCTACAATTTGCTTACCGACGTAACAGGTTCACAGTGGATGCCATATCCCTACAAATACAGAAGGGAGATAGAGGGCTTGGTGATGTGGTGCGATGAGAACAATCTGTCTCTCAACACCAGCAAAACTAAAGAACTGATCATTGACTTCAGAAAGAAAGGAGGAGAACACGCCCCCATCTACATCATTGGAGCTGAGGTCAAGAAGGTGGAAAGTGTCATGTTCCTCGGAGTGACGATAACTGATCACCTGTCCTGGACTTCAAATGTAGATGTGACAATCAAGAAGGCACAACAACACCTCTACTTCCTCAGGCAGCTCAGGAAATTTGGCATGTCCGTAAGCTCCCTCACCAACTTCTACAGATGAACCACTGAAAGCATACTGCTCAGGTGCATAATGGCCTGGTATGGCAACTGCTCTGTCGAGGACCATAAGAATCTACAGAAGGTGGTGTGCACAGCCCAGACCATCATGGAAGCCAACCTTCCATCCATGGGCTCCATTTACACAGCTCGCTGCTGCAGAAGGGTTGCCAACATCAAGGACTCATCGCATACAGGTGATGATCTCCCATAACCTCTTCCATGAGGCAGAAGATACAGAAACCTAGACACACATACAAACAGGTAGAAACAGTTTCTGCTCGGCCATTTTTAGTCTGATAAATGGACTCTGTACCCTCAAATAATGCTGATCTTGCTAATATTGATCTTGCCTACCACACGCCCTGTGCAATGTAACCTGTATGTCTCTGTCTAAGTCTTTTTACAACCTCTGCTCTGTACATCCTTGCTTGCTATGATCTGACTGTACTGCTCGTAAACAAAGCTTTTCACTATACTTCGTAACATGTGACAATAAATCAGTCAATCAATCAATCAAGTTTAATGTTCCAGTTCCAACCAACTGTGACACGGAGCAAAAAATTTGACAAGTTCAGCCGACAAAGCAAATAAATTCCCTTCCACTTAAGCCAATATATTTAAGTGGATTTCTAACAAGACTGCGCTCACTCTCAAACTACTTGCAATAATTGAAATGGAGATATTGAGGCTGTCTCAGAAATGTGAATGTGACCAGCCCAAGAAAAGACTGTCTGTTTTTTGAATTGATCCTATAGGCCTGCTGAGGGCCAGTGAGAGGAAAGCTGCAATCTTGAGCCTT
The DNA here is from genome assembly GCA_024137785.1 of Ginglymostoma cirratum. NCBI lineage: Eukaryota > Metazoa > Chordata > Chondrichthyes > Orectolobiformes > Ginglymostomatidae > Ginglymostoma > Ginglymostoma cirratum. The sequence goes on from JAHRHZ010000014.1 coordinate 67,936,422, forward strand.
GAACGATAAGGCCACACAGACTGCTGATGGTAATTTCAGCTCAGGGCTTTTATTTCTCCCTCTGTGTATTGCAAAAGCCAATGAGTGACTGGTAACATGAGAAAATTTTTTGTGGGCTGGGAGGGGGCCTTGTCATGTTCAACGGAGCCTGGGAGTTGTGTGCATAACCCATATATATGTGAAAACTGCATTAGAATTCTAAGGACTAAATCCCTGACTTATTTTTTCAAGTCAGCCCTTGCGCGTAATGAGCTTAATTCCTGTCATATTCCAAAATCACAGAGGCTGAATTTTACTTAAAAATGGGTCAGTAGGTTGTGTCTCAATTTCAGGCCAACTACTGCCCTGTTCCCACCTGAAAACAAATTTGAAACCACTCCCGATGACTCAGTATCAAGTACAACAAAGGATAACGCACTGGGAGCCAGATGTTTCCTTTGAAATATTTCAAAAGTCTTGGCTGAATCTACTGAATAATTTGCAGAGTAGCAAAAGTAGAAATACTGAGAGTCACCACTGGGTAAATGTATAGTCATTTACTTTAATTCAACTGTTTAAACAGTCCTGTGATTGATGCAGTTATTAATCATTTACACTCACATATCCTGCCTTGCTCAGAGGAAAGCCTTTTTTTGGGTGGTGATCTCGGAAGTAACTTAGATGTTACATTTTACTGGGGTTAATGCATTGTATGACCTCTGGGTCTAAAAATAATGGGAGGCAAAGATCAATTTCGTGCTGGTGGAGTGCAATTCCATCACGAAATGTGAAAATTGTATCTCTGAATAGTTCGAGATAACAAGGTGTAGAGCTGGATGAACACAACAGGCCAAGCAGCATCATAGGAGCAGGAAAGCTTGATGTTTCGGGCCTAGACTA
>JAHRHZ010000014.1:67937700-68003418 GCA_024137785.1 Ginglymostoma cirratum
ACACAGCAGGTCAAGCAGCATCATGATGCTGCTTGACCTGCTGTGTTCATCCAGCCCCATGCTTGTTATCTCGGATTCTCCAGCATCTGCAGTACCTTTTACCTCATTTTCATCTACCCCGTCTTTTCCTGTTAATATCTTGAAGACTTCAATCAGATCACTCCTTAGGCTTCTATGTTGAAGAGAAGACAGGCCTAATTTTGTATAATCTCTCCTCATAACTTAATCCCCGAAGCCCAGGTATCATTCTTGTAAACCTACACTGTAGTCCCTCCAGGGCTAATACATCATTCCTAAGATGTGGTGCCCAAATCTGCTCACAATATTCAAGTGGGGCCTAATTAGGATTTTGTCAAACTGCAGCATAACTTTTATATTCTTACATTCCATTCCACTGGATCTACAGGCCACCATTAGCTTTCCTGATTATTTACTGCTCCTGTTTGTGAGATTTTAAAGATCTCTGCACCCAGTGCTTAGGACAATTGGAGAAACTGGTGCTGTCCTCTTTAGGAAGGTTAAGAAGAAATTTGATGGAGATATTCAAAATATTGATCAGTCTAGACAGTGTAGATGGAGAGAAATCAATTGAAGGATCAAGAACCAGAGGACATTGATTGAACATAAATGACAAAAGAACCAAAAGTAAATATTTTTCTCATAGCGAGTGGTTTGGATACAGAAAACATAACCTTAGAATATGGTGAAGGCAGATTTTTTAGAAAATCAATTTAAAATCAACCGGCATGGACATATCAGGGCACCTCCATGGTAGGTAAGGCGTGAATACAGAACTGCTGCCCAGAGGGAGGCAAACTATCACTGCACCACAGACTCTCTAAATGATGAACAGCAAGGCTGGGAATTAAATCTAGCCTAACCGCTTATGAAACTGTACTGTACCACCATCAGTGATGGCACCACTACATCAAACATGAATCATGGAATTGAATGAATAACAAGAAAATGGATTTAATTGCAGAACTCAAAGAGAAAATTCATGCCTTTCAAAAGCAAACTAGTCAAATAATTGACATGAAAAACATTACAGGGGCACAGGGAAAGATTAGGAGTGTGAGATGAGCTGCTCTTGTAGACAGTGATAGTAGGAACTGCAGATGCTGGGGAATCTGAGATAACAAGGTGTAGAGCTGGATGAACACAGCAGGCCAAGCAACATCATAGGAGCAGGAAGGCTGACGTTTCGGGCCTTGCCTTTTCTAGATTTTCTGAAGAAGGGTCTAGGCCCGAAGCATCAGCTTTCCTGCTCCTCTGATGCTGCTTGGCCTGCTGTGTTCATCCAGCTCTACACCTTGTTATCTCTGCTCTTGTAGACAGTCAACTCAAACGTAACAAGTTGAATTGCCTGCTTCTGCTGATCTTCAACATTAAATGTGTATTACAGCCATGCAAATAGGTCTCTCATAAACATAGTGTAGTTGACATGGACAATAGTTTCACAAAATTTGTAAGTGGAAACCTTGGTAAAATATTTTGATAAGGCAAACAAGTTGATAAGGCAAAAGGAGAAGGCAAAAGATATATTTCCACCTGTCAAACTGAAGAAAGATTGTTAATTTTGTTACTAATTAGCTAGATTAGTTCAGATGTAGTCATTGATAGCTCCAATCATTTAAAGACACTTTTAAATCAATATGTTCATACATGATGTGATATACATCTGGAGTAGGTGGGACTTGAACCCAGGCCTTCTAGCCCTGAGGTAGGTACGCCACACTGTACCATAAGAGTTCCTAAAACACTAGTTGGGGCAACTTGTATTACTGTTTCCATTACATTACCACTGTGCTTCATCTCCTTCTAATCAGTAAAATGCTCAGAATAATTACTTATTTAACTGTGGTGAAAAACTGCCAGTTAATTATTACCACAAACATATTTCTAGATTGTCTTTTATTTCTATCAGCACAAACCTTTCAAGCATACCAATCTTAACAGCCAGATAATGTTTGTTATTTCAAGAAAGCCAATGACAATGCATTTGTTACTTGCAAAATGTTGTGTGTAGAAGGAAAACATCCATCAAGATAAATATTAAATTAGCACAAATATGTTTTAATGTTGGATTTAACTTACTTTTGGATTGGCAGCGGGAGGGGTCTAAAGCAAAATGAACATGTGTTTCCAATTCTGAAACTTCCAAAGTTAATGAGTGCAATGGTCATTCACAGCAACTCACATTTCCTTTCATTTACACACAGGAAACTCTATGCATCTGGTGTATGTATATTTAAACTGATCTACCCAGTTTTCCTTCATCCTTTGTGTGAGTCATTCAGATTCTTTCTGGAACTGTGCCAGTGTCATGATTCATCAAATGTAAACTGGAACTATTAAAAAAATCAAGCAGACTACTTAATTAACCTTATTCTATATTTCAAATTCACTATCCATTCTGTTTCTGTGTATGCCGAACTGCTAATACTTTAGAATAACTAAAATCAAATCATTAACTCAACCTTTATCCTTTAACAAACAGAACAGGGCAAAGTATGGAATTGTGTACATTTCACACTTGCATATGTAATTGTGTATACTACAGGCTGGGAGAAGGCAATCTCTATAAAAAGCAAGCTGGATTGGAAATTATGTTTCAGTGGGTCTGTGGTTAATCCCTATTTCTAAAATGCAGTCGGACAGCACAGATATTTCCTTTAAAATAAAACCTTTGCTTTAAAAAGAATCTGCAAGACCCTGTTAAGAAACTTGAATATTAGCTCATTTGTACCAAATTGAAAATGCAAAATAAAGTAGCTGCAATTAGCTTTTCTGACCTCATCTTAGAATCTATTTCAATAGTAATTGATGAAAAATATTTTATACAATGTGCTGAGAAATATAAGGTGGGGTTTACTTGGCATTAGTTTCATCAGTTGCAAGCTAATTGTTGTGTAATGTGGTCAAATTCCTGTCTGGAACAGTTACTCAGTTCTGGAGATCAAAATGAACACTTCCTCTTAATCTTATGGGCAGTTTTGGGAATTGGTATCTTTTCCTAAACTTCTGTAAGATGGGTACAACAGAGCAAGCTGTTTTGAAGGAACAATAGGGGAAAGTTTAAATTGGCTGGCAAATGTCATGTAATTTTACTCCTCATCCCATGAGATTTCTGACTATTAATGCACCAGGAATACGCAAGAGGAAGCCTCTAAACAATCTACTTCAATCGCATCAAATGGGTTAAAGTATTCTCAACCCAATGTCCAAAACATGTAGAAATGAACATTATAATATTTAACATTACGCTGGCAATCTTATCAGAGTGACTATGATGTTGGCAGATGTAGAGAATTAGAAAGGTTATTTTAGTTCAGTTGTGAATGCTTTTCTGAAGTTAGAGTTACATATGGGAGGTATTGACCTCAGTCACTAGACTAAAAATCCAGAAGGTAAAACTAATGCTCTGGGACAGATGTTCAAATCACACCACAGTGAAATTTGAATTCAATAAAATCTGGAATTTTGAAAACCTAGTCTAATGTTAACCATTGTCAATTGTCACAAAAACCAATCTGATCATCAGTGCCCTTCAGGGAAGGAAACTGCCATCCTTATCTGGCTTGACCCACATGTGACTCCAGACTCACAGCAATGTGGTTGACTCTTATCTGTCCTCTGAATGGCCTAGAGGACCAACCTGCTCATGGACAATTAGGAATAGGAAACAAACTCCATGTGAAAATAGTAAAAAAATTCCAACACAGGGGCAGTTGTCGAGGTAGCTTTACAATCAGTAATGAAAACTTGGCTGTCAGAGGAATATTACGTTTTCAAGCATTGACTTCTATTTCCATACCAAGCATAAACATCTTAAATTAAACACGCGTAGTTTAGAACTCTCTAACCTCTTGAATATAAAGATGACTGGCTCTTTTTGTTATATTTGCTGATGTAAAATGGATTTACTAGTGAAAAGGTTACTTTCCTGCTTCACATAGGTACTGTCACGAAATCTGGTTAAAGCCAAACAATCGACTGTCTATTTGAGAAGTGTCATGCTTCTTGCAAAAAGTGGAGATATAGAGTATGCTCATTTTTTTAAAAAATGTGGAATTGAGTTATAATTCAGTATCTACATGAGGAGCTGAGTAGAATATTGAGGCACATTCTTTGCAGGTAAATAAGGATGAGTTGGAAGTGGTTATCAGCAAAGGCAAACTGACTGACCCTTCTAAATTGAAATATTTAGATAATACAAACAAATATTTATATGGATGCATAAATATTGGATTGATTTATTAATTACCCAATCGTATAACTTATCACTTCCAAAACTTTTGAATAAAAAACGTTTTTCAAGCAACTACTGAACTTACTTGCAAAATAAATTATGATTTAATCATTTATTTCACTGACTTACAGCTACATAGTCAGAATCACATGACTGATGATGTTCAAGGTCGAAGTCAGCAAAATCAAGCAGGACGCGGTGGTGATAATCCACAGTGATGACCCAGGAACAGTCAACATTACTGCCATAAGGACTGGGATAGTTTGGTGAGTGGATTTCACCGTTAGGAGCTGTAAAATTCCCACCACAACCTGAAAGTGAAAGAGGAAATGTATAAATTTAAAAAAAGAACTTTAAAGCTACTTCTCACATTGCAGCAAGTGACTTGGAGAAGGTTAATTACTCTGGTAAGTCAACACTGTACCCCTTCTCTACAATTTCAAATCAAACAGTGGGGATAAAAATCATGATTAAATATCAATATATTAATAAAAGGCCCTGATTTTTTGTGTGAGCATTCATTGCACTAGTCCGCAGGAGTTATGGTCTTTCACCCTGTGATTTACAATAACAAAGAAGCCAAAACAATACAGTGCCCACTATACAGAGTGTGTGAACAAGGAGTCTCCTCAATGAATCACGTTGAAGATTCCTTAACAAGGCATGCAGGCTGCAAAATTTAGCTTTGTAGCATTGCAGATGCTGAAGATACAGAAGACAGGAGCTTGTAAGATGGCAGCCAAGTTACCAATGTAGAGGACACAAAGGCCTAGTGGTATTATCACTCGACCTATTAATCTAGAAATTCAGCTCCTGGTCTGGGGAGCTGGGCTCGAATCCTACCAGAGCAGATGATGGAATTTGAATTGAATTTTTAAAAATCTGGAATTAAGAATCTACTGATGACCATGAGACCATTGCTGATTGTCAAAAAACACATCTGGTTCACTAATACCCTTCAGGTAAGGAAATCCTCCATCCTCACTTGGTCTGGCCTACGTTAACTCCAAACCCACTCTCAATTACCCTCTGAAATGGCTTAGTAAGCATTTAAGGGTAGCCTTAAATAAAAACTGGCCAGCCATAATGCCCACATCCCACGAGTCAATTTAAAAAAGTTGCTTCTGGCTTGGCCACACAGTATGCGTGATTTTGACAAAGTTTGCAGAGTGGGTCTTTGTCATGTTAACAACAGCTGATTTAGCACAAATCTGTCATTTTGGACATCACAGGCCCTTCAAATATTCATTTTAAACGTTCACTACGGACCTCAATCACAATATTGAAAGGGATCACCATTGGACTTCCAAGTGCAATGAATTTGTCTTTCATTTGTGCTGTAGTTTGAGTAGAAATGCTGTATCCTACATAATTGCAATAGTATGGAAAAGTTTGGATTCAAAAGGGAATGGTGTTTGCCTTTGTGAAGAGGTCAGAGGAATTTGAAAACCTGTCAAACTTGCCCATGTTCACCGAAGGCAGTTATTATGGGAGATAATTTTCAGCTGCAACACAGTATGTTATAGACAGCAGCGAGAGGGAGCTCTGCAAACAGGGAGGAGGATGAGACCTCGATCTCAAAGAAGATTTTATCCAAAAAGGGTGTACAGGGAGCACTTAACCTACCTCTGCCTCAGCCAGGAACAGTGTCTGAGGTGGCTATGTTTTAACAATGAAGTAGCCGCTGATCTGAAGATGAGCAGAGAACACCAGGTTTGTATGCTACTTAAGTCGGCATAAGGAGGGAGGAAGTGTTGGGTACCCTAAAAGGCATTAAGGTGGACAAGTCCCCAGGTCCTCTTGGGATCTATCCCAGGTTATTGAGGGAAGCAAGAGAGGAAATAGCCAGGGCCTTAACAGATATCTTTGCAGCATCCTTAAACACGGGTGAGGTCCCGGGGGACTGGAGAATTGCTAATGTAGTCCCCTTGTTTAAGAAGGGTAGCAGGGATAATCCAGGTAATTATCGATCGGTGAGCCTGACGTCAGTGGCAGGGAAGCTGCTGGAGAAGATACTGAGGGATAGAATCTATTCCTATTTGGAAGAAAATGGGCTTATTAGTGATAGACAACATGGTTTTGTGCAGGGAAGGTCATGTCTTACCAACTTAATAGAATTCTTTGAGGACGTGACAAAGTTGATTGATGAGGGAAAGGCTGTAGATGTCATATACATGGACTTCAGTAGGCATTCGATAAGGTTCCCCATGGCAGACTGATGGAGAAAGTGAAGTCGCATGGGGTCCAGGATGTGCTAGCTAGATGGATAAAAAACTGGCTGGGCAACAGAAGACAGAGAGTAGTAGTGGAAGGGAATTTCTCAAATTGGAGACCTGTGACCAGTGGTGTTCCACAGGGATCTGTGCTGGGACCACTGTTGTTTGTGATATACGTAAATGATTTGGAAGAAGGTATAGGTGGTCTGATTAGCAAGTTTTCAGATGACACGAAGATTGGTGGAGTAGCAGATACTGAAGGGGACTGTCAGAGATTACGGCAGAATATAAATAGATTGGAGAGTTGGGCAGAGAAATGGCAGATGGAGTTCAATCCGGGCAAATGTGAGGTGATGCATTTTGGAAGATCTAATTCCAGAGCAAACTATACTGTAAATGGAAAAGTCCTGGGGAAAATTGATGTACAGAGAGATCTGGGTGTTCAGGTCCATTGTTCCCTGAAGGTGGCAACGCAGGTCAATAGAGTGGTCAAGAAGGCATACGGCATGCATTCCTTCATCGGACGGGGTAATGAGTACAAGAGCTGGCAGGTCATATGCGACTTTGGTTTGGCCACATTTAGAGTAATGCAGTTCTGGTCGCCACATTATCGAAAGGATGTGGATGCTTTGGAGAGGGTGCAGAGGAGGCTCACCAGGATGTTGCCTGGTATGGAGGGCACTAGCTATGAAGAAAGGTTGAGTAGACTAGGATTATTTTCATTAGAAAGACAGGGATTGAGAGGGGACCTGATTGAGGTCTACAAAATCATGAGGAGTATAGACAAGATGGATAGCAAGAAGCTTTTTCCCAGAGTGGGGGATTCAGTTACTAGGGGTCATGAGTTCAAAGTGAGAGGAAGAAAGTTTATGGGAGATATGCATGGAAAGTTCTTTACACAGAGGGTGAGAGGGTGGTGGGTGCCTGGAACACGTTGCCAGCGGAGGTGGTAGACTCAGACACGTTAGTGTCTTTTAAGATGTATCTGGACAGGTTCATGGATAGACAGGGAGCAAAAGGATAAAGACACTTAGAAAATAGATGACAGGTTTAGACAGAGGATTTCAATCGGCGCAGGCTTGGAGGTCCGAAGGACCTGTTCCCCTGCTGTAATTTTCTTTGTTCTTTGTTCTTTAACTCAACAAGACCAGATATACAGTAATTAATCATTGGCATCCTTGTGTTCGCTAATAGTGCTTAAGAATATATATGTACTTCAATATAGCATTATGCACATAAAGTAAAATCTAGCTCTTTGACAGAGTTTTTGGACAAGTGTTCTAGTATCTCATGTAGCTCATGCCATCTCTTCCCTGATTAAACTCCTATGAAACAGGTTAGGATGTTTCGCCATGTTAAAGATACAAAATAAATGCAAGTTGTTATTGAATTAAGATGGAAGATCCTAAAAAGCCGCAATCTCACTCAGATTTTGTTTTATGAAAGAAGGAAGCTTAGCATTTCTGAGAGGAAATTCCACTGAGGTCACCCTCAGAAATGTGAAGCTATATTTCCCCAGTGACAATTCTTTCATTGTGCAGAACTGTCAAAGGAAGGCAAAGGACACCCTCTTTTCACAGAGGTCAGCCACCGTATTCTCAAACTTAAAGGTTGTGACAGCTATTTTGACACAATAAGTACATAAGGCAAGTGTGATGTTAGGATACTGGGAGGGTAGGGTGCCAGATGGGTAGTAGTGAAGGATGCCAACTAATAGGGTGCCAGGTTGGTAGGATGTCTAATGGAAAAGTGGTGGGGTCCGTTGTAGGGTACCAGATGAATAGGAGATAGGGTGCTAGCTAAGCAGGGTACCAGTTGTTTATGTGGTAGGGTACCATTAGATAGGATGGTAAATGAATAGGCTGTAAGGTGGCAAAGTAGGTAATACAGTGTTTAACATAGATTGGGGTGGGTGAGAGAAAGCTGATCCAGCAGGAAAGCAGGGTCAGTGGATGTTGGACCTAGGGGTTCAGGTCTGGTGATGGGGAGGTATTGTCAGATTGAGTCCAGCAGGCAGGACAGGGGGTTTGGCTCAGATCTGGTGTGAGGCTGGAGGGAGGGATGGTGTCAGATCAGGTCAGTTCAGGATCTGAGGTATGTAAGGAGTCTGACAGAGGTGTAGTTTAGGGTTTGTGTGATAAGTGTGGGGTTTGTTGAATAGTTATTTAGAAATTAGATAATGTATTTAATAACCTAACTTTTCTTGAGTAACTACTTACTTAAATTCATCAGAACCCTCAGGAATGTCTGATTTATGGAGACTTTTAGGGGTTTCCAGATATAGAGAAATAAGCGAGTGAAAAGTTTGATTTTCTGAGCAATTCCTTCAAAGTGTTCTATGATGGGGATTCCTCAGGGTCGCCATGTGCAACTCCCATCAATAATGATGGTCTGGAATAGCTGGGCCAGAATAATTAATCGAACAAAAACACAGGTGTCAGTCTTAGCTGCTTCAATCCAGAACAAGATGAAATCCTGATTCCTGAAATATCACATTTTCTTTTTGCCAGTTGGAGCAAAGACTCCTTTCTTTAGAGAGCTTTTCACTGTCTCATGTTTTGATCAAGTCAAGCCAAGATGTGCAGTTCAATTTATTACCATTGGTGCCAAGCAAAGTCATAATTGCACGACCCTCATATTTGTAGTACAAGATAATGTCTACATACATACTGAAAACACTCTTGGTATGCATGTGCAAAATGCCCATGTGCATTATCCCTGCCAATACTGCCAGTGACATCATTCTGTCCAATTTGTTCATATTTGTTGTGCTAATTTGGGCTTTACCATGTTTTTTAACTGGCAGGGAATTTCACCAAGTGTGCATGCATGGAACATTATCTGCGAGCAATGCAAACATTTCAGGAGACATGACCATAGTTTAAACAGTTTGTGAGTTAGTCCAAACAAACAGAAGTAATAAATATTACAATAAACAGTTCAAAATTTACAAATGATCCTAAAAACAGGCCTCTTATTCTGACTCACCTCCTGCTATCTGTTTCCAGGTGGCATTGAAACCTTTTGCATTGTTATTTGAATTCGTCTTAAATCGGACAGTGATATAATTTCCAGTGCTGGAGACCACTAATGGGTTGTTTGGTGGGCGGGTTCTACACAGTTGGGCTAACTGTACAGAAGTAATGTCTGGACCACCATACACCTGAATAACACAAAGGATACACAGAGTCATAGAATCATAGAGTCATACAGCATGGAAACTGACCCTTTGATCCAACCAGTCCATGCCGAACATAATCCCAAACTAAGCCAGTCCCACCTGACTGTTCCTGGCCCACATCCCTCCAAACCTTTCCTATTCATATACTTATCCGAATGTCTTTTAAATGTTGTAATTACGCCCACATCTGTCAGTTACTCAGGAAGTTCATTCCACACGTCAACCACCCTTTGTGTAAAGAATTTGCCCCCATGTCTTTTTAAATCTCTCTCCTCTCAACTTAAAAATGTGCGCCCTAGTCTTGAAATCCCTCATCCTGGGGAAACAACAACTACCATTAACCCTATCTCCGCCCCTCATGACTTTATAAAGATCTATATGGTCACCTCTCAACCTCCAGTGAAAAAAGTGCTAGCTTATCTAGTCTTTCTTTATAACTCAAACCTTCCATACCTATCCTTCCAAACCTTTCCTATCCATGTACCTTTCCAAATGTCTTTTAAACATTGTAATTGTACACTCATCCATTACTTCCTCAGAAAGTTCATTCCACACGTGAACCACCCTCTGTATAAAAAGTTTGTCTCTCATGTCTTTTTAAAATCTCTCTCGTCTCACTTTAAAAATGTGCCCCCCATCTTGAAATCCCCCATTCTAGGGAAAAGACAATTCCCATTAACTCTATCCATACTCCTCATTATTTTATAAACTTCTATCAGGTCAGCTCTCAACCTCCTAAGCACCAAACAAAAATGTCCCAGCCTATCCCGCCTTTCTTTATAGCACAAACCTTCCATACCCAGCAACATCCTGGTAAATCTCTTCTGAAACCTCTCCAGCTTGATAATATCCTTCTTATTACTGGGTGACCAGAACTGGACACAGTACTCCAGAAGAGGTCTCAACAATGTCCTGTAAACCTTAACATGACGTTCCCAACTCCTATACTCAAAGGACTGAGCAACGAAGGCAAGCGTGCCAAGTGCCTTTTGAACCACCCTGTCTATATGTGATGCAAACTTCAAAGAATTATGTACCTAAATCCCTTGGTCCCTCTGCTCTACAACACCACCCAAAGCCCTAACATTAATTGTATAAGCCCTACCCCTGTTTGTTGTACCAAAATGTAATACCCCACACTTACCCAGATTGAACTGCATCTGCCATTTTCAGCCCATTGACCCATTTGATCAAGATCCCTTTGTAATCCTAGAAAACCTTCTTCAATGCCTACTATGCCACCAATTTTAGTGCCATCCACAAACTTACTAACCATGCCTTCTATACTCTCATCCAAACCATTTATATAAATCACAAACAAAAGAGGACCCAGAACCGATCCCTGTGGAACACCATTGGTGACAGGCCTCCAGTCTGAAAAACAACCCTCCCCCACCATTCTCTGTCTCCTACCGTTAAACCAATTATATATCCAATTGACAAGCTCACCCTGAATCCGACGTGTCCTAACTTTACTCATTAATCTGCCATGCGGAACCTTGCCAAAGGCTTTACTAAAGTCCAAGTAAACAATGTCTACTGCTCTGCCCTCATCAATCTTTTTAGTAACCTCCTCAAAAGAAAATTCTTTGAGACTGAGGCAACTCCTGTATAACTGTTATTTATGCAAAATAATTTTGGTCAATGTAGAAGAAGATGAATAATAATCTTAATTTCTATTTTCAAAACAAACGTGTTTTGTCATTCCACCTGCAATTAAATTAAAACTAGATGGAACAGGACTTTTGTAACATGAACACCATTTCCTACCATTTCTAGGTGACCTTGTTACTGGCTTGGTAATTTGCATGGACATCCACTCATAGAAGTGAAATGCAGAGATTCTGTGTCGAAATGAATGGGTGTATTTAAAGCTCAGACCCAAGGACATCTGCATAATGCCTATGGATTTAGTTTGGCTTCTACTTCTTTCTGCTTTATTAGTTCCATTGATTTTAATGTTCAGGTCAGCATTCCAAACTTCTGAGCAATCCTTAAACCAGTTTATAGACCTGGCAAACAATCATGGAAATATACTCTGAGTCAAAATATAGTTGTGTGCCCATGAGGGAAAAATAAAGAACTGAAGAGTAGCTACAGCAAAACCATGAAATACAAATCACAACAAGCTACTTGTTTTGGAAGCATCTGAAAACTAAACTAAATGGAAATCAGGCAGCAAATTTGAAAAGCAAAAGCAAAAACTAACATGTTACAAATCTCAAATAAAAACATGCAACGTTGGAACCGCATATTAGGGAATGAATGGTTAATCTTTTCAACAAAGTGCTTCATCAGAATTTGTTGAACTTGGAGGAAAGTTTTGTACCATTTTAGAGCCAACTGCATTCCCACGGGAGTGAAAGGTTATCGTTCTCAATATAATACTTCATCAGAATTTGTTGAACTTGGAGGTATGTTTTATAGCATTTTACAGCCAAAACCAATCCTACTAACATCTCCCTTGTTCTAACTACAGGTTGCCATTGTCTCTTTCATGCATATATAGTCCATGCCTTAAACTACACGGAGATTCAGTTTCTTTCTAAACAGTTAGGGATATCAAATAAAGTATTTTTCATTCTTGAGAAGTGATCTTATCAACTTTGGATACAATTGAAGTACTACAAAAGTGTAGTTTATTATTGGATTGATTTGTATTTTTGTTACTTTGTTCCTTCGGTTTACCAAAAAGGATGAAAAACTCCTTCATGAGAGCCATTGATTTACTACAATAACCAGACTCACAAGAGTGAATTTGTTCCCTACTGTCTAACAGGGGAGCTTTCTACCATTCTGACTAAAAAAGATACATCTTGTTGAGACTCTTATCTATTTTAAAAATTCAATGCACCTTCAACGTGAGCAAATGTGAGGTCTTGCACCTTGGAAAAAAGAATACAGGCATGGACTATTTTCTGAACGGTGAGAAAATTCATAGAGCCGAAGTACAAAGGGATCTGGGAGTGCTAGTACAGGATTCTCTAAAGGTTAACTTGCAGGTTGAGTCCGTGATTAAGAAAGCGAATGGAATGTTGTCATTTATCTCAAGAGGGTTGGAATATAAAAGCAGCGATGTGCTTCTGAGAATTTATAAAGCTCTAGTTAGGCCCCATTTAGAATACTGTGTCCAATTTTGGGCCCCACACCTCAGGAAGGACATACTGGCACTGGAGCGTGTCCAGCGGAGATTCACACGGATGATCCCTGGAATGGTAGGCCTAACATACGATGAACGGCTGAGGATCCTGGGATTGTATTCATTAGAGTTTAGAAGGTTGAGGGGAGATCTAATAGAAACTTACAAGATAATGCCTGGCTTAGAAAAGGTGGACGCTGGGAAGTTGTTTCCGTTAGGTGGGGATACTAGGACCCGTGGACACAGCCTTAGAATTAGAGGGGGTCAATTTAGAACGGAAATGAGGAGACATTTCTTCAGCCAGAGAGTGGTGGGTCTGTGGAATTCACTGCCACGGAACGCAGTGGAAGCCAGGACGTTGAATGTCTTCAAGGCAGAGATTGATAAATTCTTGATCTCGCAAGGAATCAAGGCCTACGGGGAGAGTGCAGGTAAGTGGAGTTGAAATGCCCATCAGCCATGACTAAATGGCGGAGTGGACTCGATGGGCCGAATGGCCTTACTTCCAGTCCTATGTCTTATGGTCTTATGGTCTTATGGATAAGGATGTAAATGTCCTATTTTCTCCCTGTATACAAGTTTTCAAATTACAAAAACATTATGGTGATTGCTGTTAACTCTCGTCCCAGATTAGTAACCCCTCACAAAACTATGTTTTTTTTATTCCTCAAATACATCCTTATTACCTGGTTGGGCAATCACTGCTTGAAGTTGGGTAGAGTACACATGGATTGGGAGGCAGGAAGTTAGAATTTGGTGTTTGTAAAATGCTAGACGGGAGGAAGCATTGCGTGGTCCCTTTAAAGGAGCATGTGCTTTCCCTGTGCTTAGAGATTTAAAATGGACGTCTATGAACAGCAGCTTGAAAGTTTGCAAGTACACAGACAGCACCTGAATTGAAACATTTGTATCAAAAGGCCCTACAATTATCAGGCCAAGCAGCAGTTTTTTTTTTAACTAAGACAACAGACTTTTGATTTTAACCAATCAATCTGATCCACGTACTTAGATACTAAAAACCTATTAAATTTAAGTCTGATGTTTTGACAACATTGGACCAATCTTATTGTAGGCAATATTGATGAATCATCAAGGGTATAAAAAGAAGGGGACAGTTGGACAACGACCCCAGAGCTAGCTGCCATCTGCCAGAGCTAACGGCCCTCAGTTCTCAAGAGAGAATCGCTGGCTCTCACTGCCTCCTCTATGTCTTAGAGAAAGCACCATGTAAATAACAACTGTACTAATGGCACAATTAGTTAATATTCCTGACAGAAGAATCAACGGAGATGGCACAGAACATTCCGGTAGACATGTAACCTGGCTGTAATTTCGAGAGACTAAATTCTACTTTTTTATATAAGTGGGACTTATATTTATCGGAACAGCATACCATTAGAATCTTGCTTTATTTGGGAATAGTTAGTAGTTAGGAGGACATTTTTCAGTTTGTTAATAGTTCAGTTAATCTATTCATTGTTAGAGTTAGATAAATAAATAAACAATTTAAAGTGAGTGTCGGGGTTTATTTTAATTAGCCACTAAAAGTTGCTGAAAGGCAAGTTACACCATTTTTCACACTCTTTTTACAGATTATAGGACGAAGTGCTTCTCTTTGGGTGTTTCAGTTTTAGTTTTTAGAGGGGAAGGGGGTCAACCTCCACTTTATACTGATTGCTAACTTGAGCTAAATTCTGACATTAGGACCCTAACTAAAAGGTACATTTATTTCACATTGGTTTAATACAGCTAGTGTAAGGCAAAGCCTTCATTCTATTAGTTTGCAATGCACTTGAACTTAATACTCTGCAATGAAAAATCAAAGACCCACCCCCTCTCAGCTTTTCTTTTAAATTATAAATTTGGTTATTCTCAGAATGAAATGGTCACATCTACCCTGGGTCAAAGTAAGTACCGCATTTCTAATGAATATGAAATTCTGAGATTTAATGTGTAGTGTACAACATGAAAGTTAATACAATGGCTGTCACAAAATGACACACTCCATTAACAAAGAGAATAATCAAAATAATGCATGCTGTCCTTATTTTTGCTTTAAGACCTGCAACATGCTGATTCATTTGGTGCTTGAAAACAGCATCTTACAACAGTAGCTGGTGTTGTTCTGACTTTTATTTTCTGGCCCTGTGCTTTTCCAATTGGGACAGAGAGGTCCAAATAGGTCAACTCTGTGAAAAATTACATTGTTGGATTGGGCTGATGGACTGAATGACTGTAGCCGGAATCAAATGCAGCCAACGCTGCTGTAGGGAGACATGCCAATTTACTTTTATCAACATCACTGCCTCCAAACAACTGTTAGAAAAATCACTCTTATGATGTTTAGTTCCCCTTCTCATGCTTTTTTCAAAACTGTCTAGTATCAGAGAAGGTTCCGTTATTCCGAAGATTGTGAATGTAACTCCTTTATTCGAAAAGCGGGGGAGATAGAAACCAAGAATTGACAGGCCAGTCCATTAACAACTATCTCGGGGTAAATGTTCGACCCTATTATGAAAGACATAATAGCAGGACTATTGGAGAAGTTCAAGGTAATAAAACATAACCAACATGGTTTTGTGAAAGGGAAATTATGTATAACCAACTTTTTAGAGTTAATCGAGAAAGTAATGTGCTTTGAATAATGGGGGACCAACGAGTATGCTGAGCTTAGATATCCAGAAGGCATTGATAAAGTGCCATATCAAAGGTTATTGTGGAAAATAAAAGCTCACAGTGTAAATGGTAATAAATTGCAAGGATAGAAGATTGACTGGCTAACAGGAAACACAAAGTCGGTATAACTGGTTCATTTTCTGGTTGGCAAGGTGTAGTGAATAGTGTGCCACAGTATCAGTGCTGAGGCTTCAACTTTTTACAATTTTCGTAAATAAATTGCAAGAAGAGACAGAAGGGTACTTGCAAAATTACTAAAGAAAGGCAGGAAAGTAAGTTGTAAAGAGGACATAAGGAGGCTACAAAAGGATATGGATAGGTTTAATGATTGGAAAATGTCTGGAAAGCTAATAAAATGTTATCATTTACTGAGAGGAGAATTGAACACAAAAGTAGGGAGGTTATGCTTCAGATATACAGGGCATTGGTGAGATCACATCGAAGTACTGTGTATAGTATTGGTCTCCTTATTTAAGAAAGGATGCAAATAAATTGGAAGCAGTTAAGAGAATGTTTACTAGACTAATAAATGAAATAAAAGCAATATTCTGCAGATGCTGAAAATTGGAATAAAAAATAAAAGTACTGGAGAAGCTCAACAAGTCTGCCTGCATCTGTAGAGTGAGAAGTAGAGTTAATGTTTCGAGTCCAGTATGACTCTTTATCAGAACTCAGCTCACAAAAAAGGTCATAACATTGCTTCAAAACGATGCTACAAGCAGGGTCCTAGACTATTTCTTTTCAGGCAGAGGTAGATAGATTCTTGATAAGCAAGAGGACGAATGGTTATTAGGGGTAAGAGAAAATGTGGCGTAATCCAATCAGCCTGCATCCTAGTGAATGGCAGAACAAATGCTCCTAATTTTTTTAACAAGCATGGGGCTTGTTATCTCGGATTCTCCAGCATCTGCAGTACCTTTTATCTCCTAATTTTTTTGTTTGTTTGGATCATATGGATGAATGAGGCAGCCAATTCTGTTGGAGAAGGATATTTCAATTTGGTCTATCATCATCACTGTCTCTAACGAAGCATTAGAAAATCACAATTGCAGTTTTTAGTTCCTCTTGACATGTCTTTTGCTTCCCTGGCCATAGTAGTATTCTCTATTTGGTCTGATGTTTCTAAAGCCTGGATTACTACCCAAGGCAGCAGTAACACACACAGGGTATGAGAGGCTCAATGATTTATTTAGGATCTACCAACACTTGTGTAATATACAATGATATATTATGCTAGTACTAATAGTTCCTAAATCAAATTAATTTAAACCTATAAATTTTACTCAAACTGCAACTCAAAGCAGAAACTCTGATTATTTAAAGGAGTACTACCATTCATAATCCCAACAGTCACCTTAAAGGAAACAGAAGTAATCTCATTCCTGAAAATAAATTTGTTGAATTTAGAGTTCATACCTCCAGTACATCAAAATTGCAAGTCTGGTGATATTCCACATCAAACTCATGGATGGTGAGCTCAATACTGCTGCCAGAATCTCCGTGAATGACCCAAATACATTCCTGATTATGTGGATACCTGTCTGGATAGCCAGGACTGCTGAATCTGCCTTTTGGCCCAAGCAATTCTCCACCACATCCTGAAAAAAAAAATAGAATCAAAATAGATGGCAGCATAATCACACAGGCAGGAAACTCGAAAACAGCAAGGGCCATTTGAAATTAGTACTGAGTTCAAACAGACTCCATTTTTCCAGTTGCATAGGTCTGCAGTGTCGGAGTCACAAATTTATGGAGGAGATGTAAATGCTTGCCAAGGGCAAATATGGTCTATCAATGTGTCATGATCAGAACACTACTGGGCAATAGAAAATAACACATGCATGGATATCCTAACATACTGTTCAAATTGACCTAGGGAGGATTTGACATTTTGTGTCAGGATCACAACGTTGGGGTCAAATGGGGATCATGACTCTGTATTGTGCAGGGACCAGTCACACTGCAGTGATTTTGTCTGAACTGGCCCATTACTGGCCAGAGGAGGAGTTTGTGATCCAATTAATGACAGTAGATGGGTAGTCTCACGAGGGAGTAAAAACTCCCAGGGGAGGTAAGGGCCAGAGAGTGTGCCACCATCTTGAGACACACGCTCAACAACCATAAAAGATTCTGGCTTAGGAAAATGAGCGCAACAGCCAGGGTACCATTGTGGAGAGGGTTCTCTACCACAATACCCTTGCTGTCCAAGAAAAACAGGCAGAACAACACCAGGCAGGATGGTGCCAGTCATAGAGTCATAGAGTCATACAGCATGGAAACAGATCTTTTGGTCCAGCTAGCCCATACCAAACATAATCCTAAACTAAACTAGTCCCAACTGCCTGCTCTGGGCCCATATCCCTCCAAACCTTTTCTATTTATGTACTTATCCAAATGTCTTTTAACGTTGTAATTGTACCTACATCCATTACTTCCTCATGAAGTTCATTCTACATGTGAACCACCCTCGGTGCAAAAAATTTTTCTCTCATGTCTTTTTTAAATCTCTTTAAAAATGAGCCCCCTTGTCTTGAAATCCTCCATTCTAGGAAAAGGACAATTACCATTAACTCTATCTATATTCCTCATTATTTTATAAACTTCTATCAGGTCACCTCTCAACCTCTGAAACACCAATCAAAAAAGTCCCAGCCTGTCCAGCCTTTCTTTATAACTCAAACCTTCCATATCCAGCAACATCCTGGTAAATCTCTTCTGAACCCTCTCCAGCTTAATAAAACCCTGCCCATAACTGGGTGACCAAAACTGGACTCAGTATTCCAGAACAGCCAATATCCTGTGCAACCTCAACATGACTTTCCCAACTCCTATACTCAAAGGACTCAACTCTGTACCCAGCCCCACATCAGGGCAGAAATTTGGCCTGAATAATTAGGTACACGCTCACACATACCATGATGTATGTGCACATAGATAAATATGCACATGGAAGAACCCACTTTTCATACAACCATCACATGATACCAGGATATAAATCCACAGGTTTCCTTGAAAACACAAGTTTCAAATAAACCTGTTGGACTATAACCTGGTGATTTTCTGATGAAGGGTTTAGGCCCAAAACGTCAAGTTTTCCTGCTCCTATGATGCTGCTTGACCTGCTGTGTTCATCTAGCCCCATGCTTGTTATCTCGGACTATAACCTGGTGTTGTGTGACTTCTAACCTTGTCCATCCCAGTCCAAAACCGGCACCTCCACATCATACAACCACGTAAAACACATCCTCACTCAAATAGGTGGAAAGGCAAGTTCTCGGAGAGAGATACACACAAGTGCACAAAGAGACTGAAGGTATACTTGCAAAATTTGCCCATCACAAAAGATAAGTAGGAAAGTAAGTTGTGAAGAGGACATAAGGAGGCTACAAAAGGATACGGAAAATGTCTGGAAAATGTGGGAATGTGGGAAAATATGACATTGTCCGGTTTGGCTACAAGAATAAAAAAATGTATATTATCTGAATGGTGAGAGCTTTCTGAACTTTAAGATGCAAAGCGGTCCTTGTGCATGAATTATAAGAGGTTAGTATGTAGGTACAGCAAGTAACTAGGAAAGCTAATAAAACATTATGATTTACTGAGAGGAGAATTGAACACAAAAGTAGGGAGGTTTTGCTTCAGATGTACAGGGCATTGGTGAGATCACATTTGGAGTATTGTGTACAGTATTGGTCTCCTTATTTAAGAAAGGATGCGAAGAGTTTAAAGAGAGATATTGATAGTTAAGTAATTGGGCAAAAATTTGGCATATGGAGTGTAATGTGGGAAAATGTAAAATTGTTCATTTTGGAAGGGAGAACAATTTAAATGATTTAAGTCAGAAAAAACTGCAGAAAGTTGCAACACAAAGGGACTTGATGGGTACTTGGACAAGAAACACAAGCAAGTTAACAGCCAGGTACAGCAGGTAATCAGGAAGGCTAATGGAACGTTAGCACTGAAGGACCCTCTCATGGGTCTGCTCCTAGGCCTGGCCAGGCTGGCTATAAACAGGTCCAGGCAGCGGGGTGGAGGGGTCATATCTACCATATGTCTGCCCCTCTACCGCGATTACATTCGTGCCCGGGTGACCTTGATAAAGGGAGTTTGTGGTGTCCATCAATGCATAAATGCCTTTAAAACATGTGGGCAATGTGGGCGATACAGTGCTTTATTTCATCCTCCAACTCCTGCGCTCCCTACGTCCCCCTCAGCTTTGATGGTTTGTATTGCCCATAAGGGTCTTTGCTTGCAAATGTTTGATCATCTACATGGTTGAAAGAAAATGTCACAGTACTCAATTGTAGGTAATAGCACTTCTGAGTTTAAAAAAAGAAAGAAATGGGGACGGAGTCTTATTGCAAATGTCCAAAGTGCTAATGAGATCACATCTAGAGTACAGTGAGCAGTTTTGATCACCTTCTTTAAGGAAAACTATTATTCCATTGGAGGCAGTTCAGAGAAGGCTCACTAGGATGATCCCTGGTACAGAGGGATTGCCTTATGATCAAAGACTAAACAGGTTGGGACTCTACTCCCTGGAGTTTAGAAGAATGAGACATGATCTCATTGAAACACGTTGGATTCTTAAGGGCCTGACAATGTTAAGTTTGAGAGGATATTTCCCCTCATGGGAGAGTCTAGGACCAGAGGACACAGTCTCAGAATAAGGAATAATTTAAGACTGAGAAGAGGAAGAATTTCTTCTCTCAGAGAACTGAGAATCTTTGGAACTCCTTGCCACAGAGAACTGTGCATGTAGAGTCCTTGTGTCTATTTAAGGTTGAGACGGACAGATTCTTGATGAGTATGGGGATCAAGGGTTATGGGTAAAGGGCAGGACAGTGGGTACGAGGAATGACAGAGCAGCACAATCCTATTGAATGGCAAAGAGGCTCAAGGGACCAAATGTCCTACCGCTGTTCCTTTTCATTATGGTCTTATACAAGTCTCCAGGATACTCAGTTTCTAAAGTGTGATGAGAAATAGACATTTTTCCCTGCCTCTTGTAATTATAAATAAGTTAATCAAAGTGTTCAAGGCCAAGATAGCCATAGCTTATGACAAAGCTCACAACTCTTTCTCAATCATATTTCTAGTATAACAAGTTTCTAATGTTATAAAATGAAATCCAAGGTCAGAAAAGTTGATCACAAATATTTTTGGGAGGAGAATTGTCAGCACAAATCTCCTGTTAAATATAGGCCTGAATACAGAGGTCATCAGAGTTCTTAAGCTACTTACTGTGATGGTTTGCTGTGGCTTCAAACTGACATCCCCAAACCAACACTACAATGTATAGATATACTTCTATTTTTCCAAAAGCACTCATGAAAGCATTGTGTATTAGCTGAACCAACTTAAACTACGAAAGGGCAAGATGGGACTTTCATTCTTTTAATGTTATTCATGGAATGTAGGCATCATTGGCTGCCCAGTATTTATTGCCCATCCCTTGTTACCCTCAAGAAGGTGGGTAATGAGTTGCCTTATTGAACTGCTGCAGTCCATTTGTTGTAGGTAGTCCATTTGGTGTAGGTACACCACAGTATTGTTAGGGAGGGAATTTCAGGATTTTGACCCAGTGACCATGAAAGAACAGCGATATATTTCTTAGTCAGAATGGTGAGGGGCTTGGAGGGGAACTTTTAAGTGGTGGTGTTCCCATTTATCTGCTACCCTTGTCCTTCCAGATTGTCTTGATCATGCGTTTGGAATATGTTGTTTAAGAAACCTGGAAATTGTCCATGTCTTTGTGCTTTTGAGCATGAACTGCTTCAGTATCTTAGGAGATGTGAACGGTGCTGAACAATGTGCAATCATCAGTGAACTTCTTTATGAAGTAGGGAAGGTCAGTGATACAGCTGAAGGTAGTTGGGCCTAGGGCACTACCTTAAGAAACTCCAACAGAGATGTCCTGGAATTGAGCTGATTGACCTCGAACAACCACAACCATCTTCCTTTGTGCTAGGTATGACTCCAACCAATGGAGAGCTTTCCTCTGATTCCCATTGACTCTAATTTTGTTAGGGTTTCTTGAAGTCATACAAATGTTGATTGTTAAGCTGTCAGGATTACGCAAGGGGTGTTTCTGGAGTAGACATTGGAAACACATTGAACACAAGTTTAAAAATAGTAAGAAGAAAACTGAGCAACTGGATGTAATCGTTTCGTGTTGGAGTCTTCAACAGTAAGGAGAGAAGCAGTAAACAAGCAAAAGCATTCCTTCCAGGTAAAACAGTGACTTATTTGTACTTCATTCAAATTAGTCTGTCTTATTTGCTGCTAACATTATCAGAAATTTATTCTCCCAATATAACATTACTGCTCTAGTTCTGCAACACACATCTGGATAAGTTTGTATAACTCAGAAATCTTCACTATGACATTGGCCTCCTTGCCATACTGTTAGGGAATAACACAGATCCTCAATGTAATTAATGTTTTGGCTGTGGAGCGCTGTTACTGATGTGCTGTTCTATTTCCATGATTCCCCACAGATTAGCAGCTCATACACCTGGCAGCCATCTGCAGAGAGAGAAACAGAGTGAATGTTTCAAGTCCAATATGACTCTTCTTCAGAATCATATCCTTCGCCCGTTATGAAGACAGTCAAGCAGCCTCAGAAATGGAATCCTTCATCATCGCTGGCTCTTGTATGTCCTCTCCACTACAGACTGCATCCATATTGCCCTGAGAGTGACTTACCATCAACCTGCAGAGTTTGCCAACAAAAGAGGCTTCCTCATCATCAATGTTCAGCTTATCTGTGACCAATATTGTGGAGATGCGCACAGAGTATGCACATATAATGGAGATTTCACAGGTCTCTGCTCCTTTTAAGATCTTTAGGCCATACAGGGATGGCTGCTGGGATACCAGGCCTACACTCCCCGAATGTCTGATAATACTTTTAAGTATCCTGCAGATTGATGCAAAATAAAGATACAGTTCTGCCCACACTTCCACCAGAACCATAGTGGAACAGACTATAGGCCTCCTTAAAATGAGGTTTCGACGTCTGGACAGTTGCAGTGCAACCTTGCTGAATGGCACAGATTTGGAGGTTGCTGCATCATTACGGCACACTGTGCCCTTCACAACTGGGCCTGACAAACAGGCGATCACCTGGTTGCAGAGGAACTGGAGGACCAACAGCAATCCTTTGAGGATGAAGATGAGGATCAGAGTTTTGACCAGGAGGGACATTAAAGAAATGATGATATAATTAAGTAAAGGGGCCAGAAAACACCTCGTGAAACCTGCTTCAAGGAATGAGCCAGCTTTGGACTTCTATACATTGCGTAGCTTTTGGTTAGTCATATGTCAAGTAGCCTCTGGTCAGTCCAAAGTACATGTAGACCTGGTTATTTTCAGTCCTTGAACATTTCAGTTGCTGAATAAATATTATTTCATCTACATGATTGTGTGCTTGGTATTTTTGGATGATGCAACAAATATCTCTTTATTGTAGATCCTATTCACTATTGAGGAGGGAATAGCAATCACTGAGCTAGATCAGGAACATCCTATGGTACTAAGGTTGGGTAGCTTTTTCAGTCAGTGTATGTTATCCAAGTCTTGTGCACTGCAGCTGCTCATGACAGCCAACAAGTTAGGAGCAATTCTGACGCACCTCATTTTCATCCTCCCTGTGTCAGTCAGCCTTCAGTATTTCAGGGTCCTTGTAACCTGCAGAAATCTTCCCATAGAACAGCGCTTAATCTGAAAGAAGCAGCGCTGTGTGCAGCTTCTCCAAGCAGGCCAATACACGATGATGGAGAATGGAGATGTGAACTTTCCATTTCACACCTCCAGCCTTGAATTGCAGTATGCACCTTTGAAAAGCTAATGGACAGAATAAACTTTTCCCTCCAAGGCTGAGTGGAATCATCACTGATTCTGTGGACTCATTCACATGGTAGATGTATGTGTGGAGGACTTATGCTGGATTTATCCCTGTAAATGGCTTGTGGCCTCAGTCTTGTCTGAATTCAAGTGAAATGCCTTGGTTGCAGTCCTCAATGTCACAGTGTGAGGAATGGAGGCTATCTGCAATCAAGGAGCTGGAAGCTTGAGAGATGAGCAATAATGATCATTACAACTTCTTTCATCCTTGCAAAATTTGAAGAGGCCGCTCATCCCTCAAATGGGGTGTGATTTCACCAGGTCTGACTGTGACAAAGATACTCGTGCAGACAATCGAAGGGTGCAAATGAAGATTTTTTTCAAAATCACAAGAGTATTTTCAATGATACGTCATGAATACACTTATGTACCCTCAGTAAATGTTTACTTCCTCTCTGTCCTAAGGTGCCTAAGTGCAGCCCTAACTTCCGTAAGTAGGGTGGAGAGAGCCTGTACTGTAGTTGGTCCTGTTAGTCTGGAAGACTTCAATGGTTGTTCTGAGGCGCATTTTTGCCAAGAGCATTCTGTCCAGATGCAGGTTCACCCTCCTTGGCATGGACTGCTTCAGGTTTTGGTATCATCAGCAGGGCTGAGGCGGTGAGGCTGGGCGCCTCTGCAGTGTCCCGAGAAGAAACTTCAGAGGGGTCTTGTGTGTGGCCGCTCCTCCCATGGATACTTGCTGGCACCACTTCCCATTTCCATCGCTGACAAACTGTGCCAGCCTACAGAGGCACAAATGCCAGATTGCAACTGTTGGTGGACTCCTCTGTCTTTCAGTCTGGTTTATCAACAGCCTCTAATAAACTTGCCCCGCTGTTCTTGGGTCTTTCTTGACATTTTGAAGATATCTTTAATAGCTGACACCTTGAGATCATCTTCTATCTAAGACTCAGCAGGTATCAAGTGTCTGGCAGCCCTCCAAGTGTCAGTGAACTCGGGCATTTCTTCCAAACTGTGGAGATGTGACAGTGATGTCCTTATTAGATTGTACTTCCAATCTCCAAAATCCAAAGAAGAGTGATATTAGACTCAAAACACTAACTCTCTTTCTCTGTTCACAAACGCTGTTAGACCAGCTGAATTTCTCCAGTGCTTTCTGTTTTTATTTTAGATCTCCATCCATACATTTAAAAATTTTAATTAGAAGAATGTTGCAAAATGCAAGCAGTATGCATTTTTGCTGGAAGTTTCTAAACGGGAATGTCAATGCGAGCGTCGGAACAGACTGCAGGAAAGTAAAACATTTTTTAAACCCTCTCTCCACCGGCCTTCCCTCCTGATAGCTAGAACAATCTATGTACCACCACTACACCATACTCATTAGGTATTCAATAGGTCACTGTTAAGAAAAATGGGCCTTAATATTCCTGAAATATATTAAAAGCATGAATTATGGTTTCAAAAAGACCAACTGAAAACTGGCGGGTTTTTCTTGTGGCTAGACCTTGTCATTCTTACAGTCCTATTATTGGACTCATTGCATCAACCATGCAATAAAATAAAGGGAACTATTTCCAGTAGGCCTCAGGGCAAGAAATTGTAATTTCCTTTTATGTTTTCTAATGACTCATTTTCCTGTTTTGATTCCTTGTGGGATATTTGAATAATGCCTGCTCAAACCATTCTGGCAAACAACTGCTTCTGGCTCATTAAAACAAACTATGATACTTTTAAGAATAACCATCTTTCTACAAAATCAAAGACTGAGAAACTGTTTCATTTAGATGTCAAATATCTCTCGTTAAAGGCACAATTTTAAACAAGCAATGGGAAACGTGCAAGAAACGATTCAAAACACTCAACAAAAACGCTTTTCATTGGCAAAATAAGTGCGAAAGATCATTCTTTGGCTTACTACAGTGGGGTGTCAGAGGTGGTGTCGGTTCTTGGGCTATCAGGGCAGGAGTTGTTGTGGGGGGAGGGATGTTAGGTGTTGGTGGTGGGTGTACAGTGTTGGGAGGTATGGTGTCAGGTCCAGCAGCAGATGATGGTAGGGCAAAGATTGGTGTGGGATGGAGGCTGTCGGTTCAGGGCTTTGTGTCAGATTGGAGGGGTGTTGTGTAGTTAAGATGTGGGAGAGGGTTGGGTAGTGGAGGGGCTGTGGAGGTGATCATGCTGGGGAAGGTGGCTGTCAGTTTTGGGACATTATCGGTTCAAAGGGGCAGTCGCCAAGAGCTTGGCACACAGAGATGTCGTTTGTCGGGAGGGCAGTTTTCTGTTTAATCACTACCCGGGAGGAGTTAGAGCTGGTTTTAACCCTCTAGGCTTTTCTTGGTAGTATTTCATTTTTAGTGATTCAGGGCCACGGAAAATCTCCAACTTTTTTGTATTGTTCCAGACGCAGGGTAATTGCCTCACGGAAATTTCAGTTTCCTGGGCAATTTCCATGAATGCAGCAGTGTTGGGATTTCTGCAAGCTCCTGACGTTCTTCACTGCATAAAACTCTGCAGCGCGGCAGCTAATGCAGCAACGGAGTGGCTGGGGCTGAGACCATGCCCAAATGGCAGCAGCAGTGGGGCAGCGGCCTGCAGCAAGGGATGGCAGCAGCAGCAGTCAGTGCTGACGCAGCAGCAGCGAAAGATGCCAGCAGCAGCTGTTGGTTGCAAAGGACGGTGGCAGTGATGGTCAGGGCCAAAGCTTTGTGAGCAACAGCAAAGCCTGGCATGCCCAATGAAGGTCAGCAGCAGCAACCAGCAGTGAAGGTGTAGGTGGGTCTTAGCCCAGTGCAGGTGAGAGCGAGCCTTATGGGAAAAACCCTGCTTGGAGCATCTGCAGGCCCATGGCTGAAGAAAGGACTGTAATGTTTGATCTTTTAAACTTCATTTCTTTATTTTTCTACCTCTGTACCCAGGTACTTTGTACCTAAGATGGCGCTTTGTGTGTGGCAACATTGTATCCTGGACTTGAATACACGTGACAATAAAACTTAAATGTAAATCTAAAAGAAAAACTATCTGGGCATTGGAACTTCTGGGCGATTGAGTTGAAGTTTACAATAGGTTTCTCTTGCACCAATTTCTGTTGTTTCAATTGTTGTTGTTGTCTCAATTCTGTTGTTGCACCAATTTCTATCACCTCTCATTAAAATGTGTCACCATATCACTAATGCACAATGTGACTAAAATAATGGGAGGCAAATTTCCTCCCCGAGGATGAAAACAATTTCTTTTAAGAAATTAGAGGTTGGGAGCTGTAACAACCAGATGAAAACTTTATAAATCCATTGATCATGAACTGATTTTTGGTGTTTTCCTGAGAATAAAAGTGAAAATATATAATTACTCGGCTTCTTTTTATTCCAAAAGCAAAGGGATGGACCAAACCCCAATGTCGTTGGACATCAACAGGAGAAAACAGGAAAAGAAAAAGCAAAAAACTTCAGGAAGCCATAATTAAGCAATGCTATTGTTTAGTTTTAAAAGCTTAATGTTTCTAGGAGAAAGGAAAGGCTAAAGGATGTTAGTAGTTTCACAGTTTAGAGGTTAGTGAGATTTGTCATCCAGAAACTATTTGAAGAACAGTAAAGTGGTAATCACAACCATCATAGCTTCATGATCATTAAAAAAAAAGTATTTTCCATTGCTGGGAGGGAAAGGAGTCAGGGGAGCTAATCCTAGTTTTGTCATATTGGCAGTATTCTTTATATTTCAATATCACCAAAATGTTATGGTGAAGGAATCCAATTGGCCCATCATGTCCACAGCCAAAATGATCATCATGTTTTACTGCCTTTTCACCAGACCCTTGCCCATTGTTTTGATTTAAAATGAATAAATGGGAAAGTCTGATCAGATGCAAGACGGGAGAGATTAAATGGCAAAATAGGTTGGTAGCACAAGGCCAAAGCAAGTGGTAATGAGACCAGTAAAGCAATGAAAGATACATCCGGAGGAAGTGTGAATGACAGAATGAAAAACTGTAAAAAGAAAATTCTCTACCTGAATTCCCAACCTTACACCCACTCTAATCCTGATGCTCTGCAGGATTCCATTAAAGCTCAAAGCAAACTCAAGGAACAGCACGCTAACTTTCAAGTAAATGCTTCAGAGCCTTCAAGACTCAACATTGGGATTCTACAGTTTCAGTTGTAACCTTTGCCTCGATATGGATTCTTTTTCCTTGGCAAGCATGAACAGATGCTTCGAGGCCCAATCTAATCCATTGGAAATGTTTGTGTGCGGCTTTGGGATGAATGGGATGGTGGGCATCCTTATTGACTGTGATCCTCAATTTTTAATACAATGGATGGCTCTGAGCTCAACTCCAAGTTAAGGTGCTCTCTTGGTCTCTGGCTTATCCGAGCAGTGTCGCCTTTTCCAGCGGGCCAACCAATGCTCCAAAACCTAACCCACTGATCGGGCTAGCATATTGCAGATCCTACCACCATCTTTAAAATGAGACGGCAAACATAGAGGTGGTCAGTTAGGAGGCTGTCTCCAAGAGATTTGCCCCAGTGGGCTTGCTTCCAGAGACTGTGGTCCGGATATTGGGGTCCGAGAACCTGCAGTGAAATCCAGCCCATTAACACTGTTTTTCTCTCTGTGGGAGTTGTTGACCTGTGTACTACCAGTACGTTTCTCATTTCATTTCCAATTCATAGTGCTCAGTTGTTGTTTTGTTGGATTCTGGAACTGGGATATCAGTGCAGACCATGGAAAAGCACTGGTTTCTTTCAATGTTAGTATGGTTAGTATGTTTAGTACCTGTTCAGTACAGATGCACAGGTATTAGTATGTTAAGTAAACTGTCACAAGGGACCCTCAACACTCTCTGAACACATTGTACAGAGGAGTTAACCATCAAACAAAGGACTACAGGTGTTGCATTTGCTCCATCATGAAGCTACCCTCCATACTGTATATTAGAAAAATAACCTTTTCAAAAAAAATCTATTTCAGAAAGTTAGGAAAGGCAAACAAAAAGAAATTCCAGGAAGCTCCCACACTTCTCAGGAAATTTTGGAAGTCACGATTGTTATTTCAGCACTAACACCTGCAAACATACAATTATCTGTTTTTTTTTAATGGATAATAAAAACCAAGAGCTGACTCGCTTTGGATTTTTTACGACTGCACAACAAGTATCCAGTGGCAGTCACTTCCTGACAACAAGATATTCACAAGAATTTAGTGCAAATACATTACCTCATCGCAAAGGCCCTTAGCTCAATGAATGTTCTTTTTTATATTAAAAAAAAGCAAATAAACCTAATTATCTTTAAACGACTGAGATGCACCAGAAAGGGTGAAGCATTTTAATCAAATCAGTGCAGCAGAGAACCGCACAGTTAACGCTGTTGCAAAACCTCATAATTTCACGCCGTGGTGAGTGATCCAGTTTTAACCAGACAGGGAAATCATTGTCACTCTAGAAACTACTGAAATTACACATTTCATTCCCCACTTTTCCACTTCCCTCTGTGCAGCCCTACGGAAAGTCTGCAATAATGTCTGCTCCAGCATAGTTGCTAAGAGATCAAATAACAAACAAAGCCAGTCATGAAATAAAGAGACAACTCATGTACTTCATAGGCCTGCCTGTTGAAACAGTGGGTACACTGAGAGAAAAATGATATATTATTTCAACAAATGTTGTCAATTTACTTTTGATAAAAGATTTAGTATATTGACTTTAACTAAATTCAGCTGAACTAAGTGTGACATGGTCAGCTAGGAAAACAAATTCTGAGCATTTTCACTAATGCAGAACTACAGTTGGCTCCAGTTATTAAAGTGACAAAAGATATTTTATATTGAAAATGATCACAAATTCAAATTCAAAGTTGCATTCTGTATCAGCAGCGTGAGACTTAATAATTGATTTGCAATGCTGCGCTTGTTTCCCTACTCCTCCTCGTTGAAAATGGATTTACATGTGGAAATTAATTTTAAGAAAAATATAGTAGGGCTAAATGCTTACCCCATCCCCCCCATCCCTCTCCATAGTATTATTCCCACAGTTACACACATCGTCCTAAGAAATCGTCCAGTCATCCCAATTTTTGCATTCAGTATAAATGATTTGTGAATATTATTCTTCCTTTTAACTCTTCGGATGTGAACAGATTGCTACTTTCAGATATTCCTAAATTAAATACTTCTGCTAATACCGCCATAACCTACATTTGTATTTCCAAGCTTCTATCTTTCCCCAAGTTCTCACAGTTCTCCCAACGATGAATACATATTTTTACTGCTGATATTTTGCTGGCAATGTCTAAAGTCACGCTTTGCTGCTTCCTGGAAACTGCAGGGTGTGGCAGTTCAGAAACTGAAGTGGTAAGAACGAATATACAAATGGCAAAGCGCATGCTTCTCCAATGATTCATTCTGCCCACATCAGATGCAGAACTGTGATTTCAAAATAATTTTAATTCTATTGTAGGGCATTTTGGCTAAAAGCTATTATAAATTTGACTTTGACAAATTCAGTTATTACATTTGTTATTTTGTTTTACTGAAAATGAATGTGTTATGTGCCTTGTGACGTGGAGCTATGTTAAATCAGCTACATAAATGTAAGTTGCTTTTGTTGGTTGAATTAGGTACATAGTAAACACGATTAAACCATTAAGCTTGTTGAGCTTACTTCAACATTTTCTTCCACCATTTATATACCTCAACTCCAGTTTTCCACACTATTCTCTTATCCTGATATGTTATTAGTATCCAGAAATTTATTGCTTTTTGTTTTGAACACAGACCTTTTTTTCAATCTTTCTACGTAATATAATCCCTCTATGACAATTATATCCTTGCAATTATATCTATACATTGCTCCAGGTGTGGTACGACCAGGCTCTATACAATTGCTGTAAAATATTTTTACTCCGGTACTCAAATCTACTTTTGATGAAGGCCAATACACCGTTTGTCTTCCTAATTGCTTGTTGCACCTGCATGCTAGTTTTCAGTGACTCATGAACAAGGACACCCAGCTCCTTTCAGACATCAACACTTCCCAACCTGCCACCATGTAAGAAATGGTTTGTCCTTTTACTTTCCTACCAAAGTGCATAACTTCATCCTTATTCTCATTACACTGCATCTGCCATGAATTTGAAGATCCACTTTTCAAAAACAAATTTAAACTTCACCTATTACACAAGTTGTATTAAACATTCATTCTGAGGAAGGGACACCGGACCCGAAGCATTAACTCAGTTTTTAACTTCACAGATGCTGCCAGACCTGCTGAGCTTTTCCAGCAGCTTTGTTTTTGTTGTTGTATTAAAAATTACTTTGTTCATCCCAGTTGTATGTAATATAACTGTACTTTCTATGTTCCCATCAGCATGTGACTTGATAATCCTCAGGTACATCTGACATTACCCCCTTCATCAAGCAAAATTCATCGATCTAATTTAACATTGATTCACAATCTGACAAAATCAAAAGCCCTGAATCAGAAATAGCAGATGTACAACTTTAGATGCGACTAGTAAAGGCTCAAAACTTAAGCATCATGAAAATATTCTGAATTTTTACCTCATACTTTTTAGCAATAGTTGACATTTCTTCAGTGATTTTACATTTACCGAGCAGGAGGGGTAATCGTCGTCCCGCTTTGAATGAACAGATCAAACTTTAGCGCCACACTATCAGGGCCATTAACAGCAATGCCACTCCTGGGTAACACAACCACAAGCTCACATGAGACAACTGAGATTAGATGAACAGTAATTTTCTGAATTAAAAGAAATTTCAAAATGTTAACAGTATTTGCTTTGCTAAATATATCAGTTGTGCTCTGCCTACTGTAACTGGCAGTTCTCTTGACTGTCTCTTTCTCAGCCCCTGGGTGTGGCCTTATTTCATAAATACATAACTCAACGTTGAAAAAGATGGTGCCTTGTTGAACTGCTGCAGCCTAATAGTAACAACAATCAATGCTATTAGGTTGAATTGGATTACCAGGCCCCAGCTACAAGAATCTTACGCTGTGATCTCCTATTTCTAGTTTTCCTGTGTGAAGCTGGTCAGCAATTTAGCCAGCTGCCAACAGGAAAACAGAAGAGAACATCTCATATCAAAACACAGTCATTCAACTTGGCAGGAACCTGATCCCTCCAGACTTGCCAGACTTTGTTGAGATTAATGGTCTCTGCAGCAACCTCCATAATTCACTGCTTATATCAGAAGCGAAATATAATCAGATCTTTTCAGCAACCACTTGGTGGTGTATATGAGCCGGAAGAGATTCTGCAAGCACGCAGTCTAATTAAAAACACCCCTCTATGTTCTGATGTCAGGTTCCTGGTAATCCCCAGAGAAATGCTTGAGCCATTTTTCATGTGAAGAAGCACTGTCACATTGACTCAGCCCTCTGGTGAAGCAGTTCCATGGACTTCTTTTCCCTGCTGATTTGTAAACTATTTCACTTTTTTAAAACTCTCTGCAGTCCTTTCAGTGTTGACCCAACCAATAGAGTTCTTGGCTTGGTTCCTTTGAAATTTGAATGTTTTCTTTATGAACAACAGGGCTGAAAATGAGGAGATGATTAACGAAGTCGTTAGATTGCAAAACCTATGAGTAGGAGTAGCTCATGTGGCCCATTAAGCCTTCTTCACCATTTGATAAGATCATAGTTGATTTTTCATTTTCATTAAAGGGATGTGGGAGTCTGTGGCTAGAGCAACATTGTTGCCCATTCCTAATTGTCCTTGAGAAGATGCTGGTGAGCCGTTTTCTTAAATTGCCGCAGTCCATGTGATGGACAACATTCACAGTTAGAGAAGAAGTTTCAGGATTTTGGCCCAGCAACTGTGAAGGAATGGCGATTTAGTTCCATGACAGGGGAACCTGAAAGCGTTTGTGTTCCCCTGTATCTGCTGCCCTTGACCTTCTGCATGGTAGAAGTTGCAGGTTTGGAAGGTACAGAAGGAGGAGTCTTGGCGAGTTGTTGCAGTGCATCCTGTAGATGGTAGCCACTGCTGCGACTGTGCATGAGTGTTGGAGGGAATGAATGTTTGTAGGTGTGATGCCAGTCGAGGGAGTTGCTTTGTTCTGGATGATGTCAAGCTTCCTGTGTGTTGTTGGAGCTGCAACCAACCAGGCAAGTAAGGAGTATTCCATCTGACTGCTGATTTGTGCCTTATAAATGGTGGGGAATCAAGATGTCAAATACTCATGAGAATATATAGTCTGTGAGCTGCACTAATAGATACCTTCTTTACATGATTGGCTCAGTTCAACTGCTCGTCAAAGTTAGTTCCAGAATTATAACAGTGGAGGATGCAGTGATTCTAAATGTCATTGATTGCCAAAGTGTGATGGCTGGATTGTCTCTTGTTGGAGATGGTCATTGTCTGGTGCTTGTGTGGTGTGAATTCTTCTTGTCGCCTGTCAGCTCAAGCCTGGATGTTGTCCATGTTTTTGCTGGCTTTTCATCTCAGACTGCACCAGTACCTGAGGAACCACTCATGGTGCTAACATTGTGCAATCATCAAACATCAATAGAGATTCCCACTTCTGATCTTATCATAGAGGGAAGGTCATTGCCAAAGCAGTTGAAGATGCTTGGGTGTCAGACACTGCCCTGAGGAACTCCTGCAAAGATATCCTGGGGCTGAGATGACTGACCTCTAACAACTACAGCCATCTTCCATTGTGCTAGGTATGACTCCAACCAGCAGAGAGTATTCCTCCAATTTCCATTGACTTAAGATTTGCTAGAGCTTCTTGATACTACGTTCAATAAAATGGCACCTTAATGGTCAAATGAGTCAGCTCTTTCATCCATATTTGGCTGTATTGAGATCAAGCACCGAGAATTTAGTGGAATCTTAATCGAGTGTCATTGAGCAGGTTATTATTGAGTAAGTGTTGCTTGATACCACGGTCATGACATGTCCATCACTTTGCTGATGTTTGAGCGAAGACTGATGGGGCAGTAATTGCCAGATTAGATTTGACCCACTTTTAGAAGACAGGCATTTTTTTCCACATTGCCAGCTATATGCCAGTGTTGTAGATGTACTGGAACCGTTTAGCTAGGAGGCACAGCAAATTCTGTTGTGCACCTTCAGTAGTATTGGTGGAATTTTATTCAGGCCATACCCTTTGCAGTATCCATTGCATTTAACCATTTCTTGATCTGAGATAGAGTGAAACGAATCTGCTGAACACAGTCATCTGTGATGCTGGTGACCTCAAAAGGAGGCTGAGATGGATCATCCATTCGGCAAATCTACCTAAAGATAATTGCAAATGTTATAGTCTTATTGTTTGCACTGATGACCTGGATACTCCTATCATTGAGGTTGGGAATATTGGTGGAACCTCCTGCTCCAGTTCAGTTGTTTAATTGTCCAGCACCATTCATTAATTGATGTGGTAGAACTGCAGAGCTTAGACCTGATTGATTGTTTTTAAGACCACTTAGCAATCTTATTTACAGCATGCTGTCACCATGGTTTTGGAAGCAAGTAGTCCTGTGTTGTCATATCACCGGATTCACTCCTTATTCTTAGGTATGTCCGGTGCTGCTTCTGGCATGCCCTCCTGCACTCTTCATTGAACCAGGTTGATTTCTTTGGCTTGATGTTGATGGTAGAGTGGGAGTTATGTAGGGCCACGAGATTCCAGATTATATCTTAGCGTAATTATTTTGCAATGGCCACAGCACCTCAAGGTTGTCCATTTTAGATTGCTACATCTGTTCAAAATCTCTCAAATTTGGCATGTTGGTAATGCCACACAACACATTGGAGAGTATTGTCAAGGTGAAGACAGGTTCTTATCTCATCAGGAATTGTGCAGTGGTCACTCCTACTGATATTGCAATGGACATTTTCTCAGCTGCAGGCAGATGGATGAGGATACAGTCACATAGATTTTTCTGTTTTGTTGCTTCACTTCCTGTAGACCTAGTTTAACAACTATGCCCTAAAGACCCAGCCAGCTCACTCAGTAGTGGTGCTTCTGAGTCACCCGATATGATGGATGTTGAAGTCCCACACCCAGAATGTATTTCATGTCCTTACCAACCTCAGCACATCCTTCAAATGGTGTTCAACCTAATGGAGAACTGATTTATCAGATGAGTGGTGGGGTGGGTATGTGGCAACCAGTGGGAAGCTTCATTGCCCACGTGTGATTTGATACCTGAAAGCTCATAGGGTCCAGAGACAGTGTTGAGGATTCTCAGGTCAACTCCCTCCTAACTGGATGCCACTGTGTTGCAAATGCTGGTGAATCTGTCTTGTCAGTGAAACAGGATGTATCCAGGAGTTTTGATGGCAGCGTATAAGACGTTGTCTCCAATGTATGATTCGACAAGAATGAATGTCCCAGGCTTTGTTTTTCCTATTCTCATCTGTGATGTGGGCATTGCATTTATTGCCCAACCCTAATTGCCTAGAGCATATTTTGAGTTAATCAGATTGCTGTAGTTCTGGAGTCATATCAAGGCCAGACTAGGTAAGAATGGCACATTTCCAACCCTAAATGATAGGAGCAAACCAAATGAGTTTTTATGACAACCAACAAAGGTTATATTTTTGCCATATTGCAAGCTTATTTATTATTCCAGTTCTTTTGGAGTTTCATATTACTAGTCCAGAGACACTATCAAAATGTCATCGCCCTCCTGTTGTTTGGCTTATCCATGGGACACATTTTGCCACAACTCTCGAGATGTTAGGAGGGATTTTGCAGGGTTGCCACAGGCAGTTTTGAAATTATTGTTTCTGGCACAGCGATTAATGGCAAATGGCTGTCTAATTTCATTCCTTTTATCAGACTGAATAGTGGCTACATACAACTGAGTGGCTTGCAGGGCCATTTCACATCGTTGTGGATCTGGAGTCATGTGTAAGCCAGACAAGGTGACAACTGTCAATGCTTCCATGCTCACCATCAGACTTGTTTTATTTCACCAACAGTGGCCTTAGATCCACTTTCTTGTCTGACCTCATAATACTCGTCTTTGATAGAGTCAGAAGGTGTGTATTGCACGGAAATAGACCATTTCGTCCAGCTCATCCATGCCGAACAGATATCTTAAACTGATCGAGTCCAATTTGCCAGCATTTGGCCCATATTCCTCTAAGCCCATCTTTATCATGTACCCATCAAGTTGCCTTTTAAATGCTGTGAGTTTACCCACCTCCACCACTTTCTCTGGCAGCCTGTTCCATATACTCACCACACTCTGCATGAAAAAGTTGCCCCTCAAGTCCCTTTTAAATCTTTCCCCTCTTACCTTAAATCTACGCCCTCTAGTTTTGGACTCCACTACCTTGGGTAAAAGACTTTGCCTATTCACCCTATCCATGCCCCTCATGATTTTATAAACCCCTATAAGGTAAAACTTCGGCGTCCGATGCTCCAGGAAGAAATGCCCAGCCTATTCAGCCTCTCCCTATACTTCAAACCCTCCAGTCCTGGCAACAGCCTTGTAAGTCTATTCTGATCTTTATGGGTTTAACAACATTATTCGTATAGCAGGGAGACCAGAAATGAGTGTAGTATTCTCAGGGTGGCCTCACCAATGTCCTGTACAGCTGCAATATGGCCTCTCAGCTCCTATACTCAATGCACTGACCAATAAAGGCCAGAGTGCCAAACACCTTCCTCACCACCCTGTCTACATGCAACTCCACTTTCAGGGAACTATGCACTTATACCCCTAGGTTTCTTTCAAACAAAAATTGTCTCATTCAGCCTTGAACATATTCAGTGACTCAACTTCCATGGGTCTCTATTGAAAATAATTCCAAAGAAAAGAATATTCTAGGAAAAGGAATTCCTCCTCATCTCCATATTATTTGAAAATTGCTCCAGATACTCCATGCGGGAAAGTGTCTTGGAAACATCCTTCCAGCATTGATCCTGTCAAAACCCCTCAGAACCACTTCTCATTCTTCTGAACTCCAATGAGTACAAGTTTAAATTGGTCAACAATTACTCAAACAGCTCTTTCTTTCCTGAATCAGCCAGTGAACATTCTCTGAACTGCTGGAAATGCAAGGGTATTTCATCTTTAGTTAAGAGACCAGATGTACTCCAGGTCCTGTCCCAGCAATGTCACCAGAGGTTAAGCTGGAAAAGCATAGCAGGTCAGACAGCATCCGAGGAGCAGGAAAGTCAACATTTCAGGCCAAAACCCATTGTCAGACCTGGGGGCTGAGGGGAGCCCAGAAGTAAATAGACCGGCCGGGCGCCCCCGCTGGCAGAAGGGGAGGTGGGATGGGGACAGGTGGATGAGGGAAGGGGGTTATTGTGATTGGTCAGTGGGAAGGGTGGAGTGGATAGGTGAGTAGGAAGATGAACAGTTAGGTCAGGTCAGAGACGCGAGGAGGAGGGGAAGGGCTGGGCATGGGATAAGGATGGGGGTGGAAGCATTTTGAAGCTGCTGAAGTTAATATTTAGGCCATTGGGTGGTAAGCTCCCAAGGCAAAATATCAGGTGTTGTTCCTCCAGTTTACATTTGGCCTCACTCTGACAGTGGAGGAGGCCAAGGATGGACATGTCACCAGGGGAGTGCGAGGGAGAACTAAAATAGATGGCAACCAAAAAGTCGGGTTGGTTGGTGCGTGCAGAGTGCAGATGCTCCACGAACTGGTCCTCGAGTTTGCATCTGGTCTCCCTGACATAGAGGAGACCACATCGGGAGCAATGGATACAATAGATCAGGTTGGATGAAGTGCAGGTGAATCTCTGCCAGATCTGGAAGGATTGTTTGGGCCTTGATGGTGGTGGGAGGGGAGGTGTAGGGGCAGGTGTTGCAGCCATGCAGTTGGAGAAGCTGGTGGGGAGTAAAGAGCTGACGAGGGACTCATGAACGGTCCCTGTGGAAAGCAGACAGGGTGGGGAAGGAAATATCTCTTGGGTGGTGGGGTCTGATTGTAGGCGGCAGAAATGCCAGAGGATGATACGTTGGATTTGGAGGTTGGTAGTGTGGTATGTGAGGACTAGGGGGATTCTATCCTTATTGTTATTGGGACGAGGGGTTCAGAGGGCAGAAGTGCGGGAAATGGAGGAGATATGGTGGAGGGCATCCTTAATTACAGAGGAGGAGAAGTTCCAGTCCCTAAAGGAGGAGGATATCTGGGATGTCCTGGAGCAAAACACTTCATCCTGGGAGCAGATGCAGCAGAGGCGGAGGAATTGAGAGTATGGGAAAGCATTTATTCAGGAGGGTGGGTGAGAGGAGGTGTAGTCAAGGTGGCTGTGGGAGTCAATGGGTTTGAAATGGACATCAGTGGTGAGTCGGTTACCAGAGATGAAGATGCAGAGGTCCAGGAAAAGGAGGGAGGTGTCAGAAATGGTCCAGGTGAATTTGAGGATGGGATGGAAGGTGTTGGCGAAGTTGATGAACTGCTCGAACTCCTCACAGGAGCACAAGGCAGCACCGATGCAGTCATCAATATAGCAGGGAAAGGGGTATGGGATAGGGCTAGTATAGTTGAAGAGGGGCTGTTCCATGAATCCTACAAAGGGGCAGACAAAGCTCAGGCCCATGCAGGTGCCCACAGCCACCCCTTTGGTTTGTAGGAAGTGGCAGGAATCAAAGGAAATATTGTTGAGGGTGAGGACCTGTTCGGCAGAAGCAAAAGTAGCCCATTGATCAATGATATTGGTCATCACGTGGTCTTCTATGCTGGTGGAAGTGACAGTCACATGGTCTTCGATGTCAACGGAAGCGGCACTCACGCAATCGAAAGGAATGGTTCAAGCACCCACGTGGTCAATGACATTGGGTTGATCCCAGAGAAGGTTGGAGATGAGGTTGGGATGCTGAATAGTTGAGGAGGTCTGTGTCTGGAGGTAAGTATGAGAGAGTTTGGCGTACTTACGGTCTTTGATGTCTGACAGAGCAGAGAAAAAGTGTTTGTTAAGGACGTGGATCCCTCTGAGGACAAAGAGCAGTCGAGATCCTCTGCAGGTCTGGGAGAGAGAGGCCTTGAGTTGGGCAAAGCTGACTGCAAGCAGAGAAGCGTTGACACATGGCAGACAGCGTTGAGCTGAGAATCTGCAGGGATAATTGTTTCTGGAGGCTCTCTCCAACCACATTCTAAAGCAATCTCGCTACTACAGCCACATCTCCTCCCTTGGCGCCTGTCTATGCAGCCGGCTCATCCTCCATGGACACCAAATAACATTCAGACCTTCACGATTTGGTCCCACTTCCTACAGACCAAAGGGATGGCCATGGCACCCGCATGGGCACAAGTTATGCTTGTCTCTTTGTAGGATTCATGGAACAGTCCCTCTGCCACAACTACACTGGCACCATCCCTCAACTCTTTCTCTATCATATTGATGACTGCATCCTTGCTGCCTTGTGCTCCTGCGAGGAGCTCGAGCAGTTCATCAACTTCACCAACACATTCCACCCTACCCACAAATTCAACTGGACCATTTCTGGCATACTTAATGTCTAGGCGACTGAAAACAGATGAAGCTTTGGAAGAATATCGGGAAAGTAGGACCAATCTGAAATGAGGAATTAAGGGGGCTAAAAGGGGTCATGAAATGTCCTTAGCAAACAGGGTTAAGGAAAATCCCAAAGCCTTTTATTCATACATAAGGAGCAAGAGGGTAACTAGACAAAGGGTTGGAACACTCAAAGACAAAGGAGGGAAGTAATGCGAGGAGTCAGAGAAAATGAGTGAGATTCTTCATGAGTACTTTGCGTCGGTATTCTCTGAGGAGAGGGACATGATGGATGTTGAGGTTAGGGATAGATGTTTGATTACCCTAGGTCAAGTCGGCATAAGTGGGGGGAAGTGTTGGCTATTCTAAAAGGCATTAGGATGGACAAGTCCCCAGGTCCTCTTGGGATCTATCCCAGGTTACTGAGGGAAGCGAGAGAGGAAATAGCTGGGGCCTTAACAGATATCTTTGCAGCATCCTTGAGCACGGGTGAGGTCCCGGAGCACTGGAGAATTGCTAATGTTGTCCCCTTGGTTAAGAAGGGTAGCAAGGATAATCCAGGTAATTATAGACCGGTGAGCCTGACGTCAGTGGTGGGGAAGCTGCTGCAGAAGATACTGAGGGATAGGATCTATTTACATTTGGAAGAAAATGGGCTTATTAGTGATAGGCAGCATGGTTTTGTGCAGGGAAGTTCATGTCTTCCCAACTTGATAGAATTCTTTGAGTAAGTGACAAAGTTGATAGATGAGGGGAGGGCTGTAGATGTCATATACATGGACTTCAGTAAGGCGTTTAATAAGGCTCCCCGTGGTTGGTTGATGGAGAAATTGAAGTCGCATGGGGTCCAGGGTGTACTAGCTAGATGGATAGAGAACTGGCTGGGCAACAGGAGACAGAGAGTTGTAGTGGAAGGGAGTTTCTCAACATGGAGAACTGTGACCAGTGCTGTTCCACAGGGATCTGTGTTGGGACCACTGTTGTTTGTGATATACATAAACGATCTGGAGGAAGGTATAGGTGGTCTGATTAGCAAGTTTGCAGATGACACTAAGATTGGTCGAGTAGCAGCTAGTGAAGGGGACTGTCAGAGAATTCAGCAGAGTATAGATAGATTGGAGAGCTGGGCGGAGAAATGGCAGATGGAGTTCAATCCAGGCAAATGCGAGGTGATGCACTTTGGAAGATCCAATTTAAGAGTGAACTATACGGTAAATGGAAAAGCCATGGGGAAAATTGATGAACAGAGAGATCTGGGTGTTCAGGTCCATTGTACCCTGAAGATGGCAACGCAGATCAATAGAGTGGTCAAGAAGTCATACGGCATGCTTTCATTCATCAGACGGGGTATTGAGTACAAGAGTTAGCAGGTCATGTTACAGTTGTATAGGACTTTGGTTCGACCACATTTGGAATACTGCATACAGTTCTTGTCGCCACATTATCAAAAGGATGTGGATGCTTTGGAGAGAGTGCAGAGGAGGTTCACCAGGATGCTGCCTGGTATGGAGGGTGCTAGCTATGAAGAGAGGTTGAGTAGATTAGGATTATTTACATTAGAAAGACGGAGGTTGAGGGGGGACATGATTGAGGTCTACAAAATCATGAGAGGTACAGACAGGGTGGATAGCAAGAAGCTTTTTTCCCAGAATGGGGGACTCAATTACTAGGGGCCACGATTTCAAGGTGAGAGGAGAAAAGTTTAAGGGAGATATGCATGGAAAGCTCTTTACGCAGAGGGTGGTGGGTGCCTGGAACGCATTGCCAGCCGAGGTGGTAGAGGCGGGCACAATAGTCTCATTTAAGATGTATCTAGACAGATACATGAATGGGCAGGGAGCAGAGGGATATAGATCCTTGGAAAATAGGCGACAGGTTTAGATAGAAGATCTGGATCGGCGCAGGCTTGGAGGGCCGAAGGGCCAGTTCCTGTGCTGTAATTTTCTTTGTTCTTTGTTCTTTGTTCTCTCTCCCTCCTCTTTCTGGACATCTCTGTCTTCATCTCCAGAAACCAATTCAACACTGACATCCATTTAAAACCCACTGACTCCCACAACTACCTTGACTACACCGCCTTTCATCCACCGTCCTGCAAAAATGCTACCCCACACTGACAATTCCTCAGCCTCTGCCGCATCTGCTCCCAGGATGAAGCGTTTTACTCCAGGACATCCCAGATATCCTCCTACTTTAGAGACCAGAATTTCCTCTCCTCTGTAATTAAGGATGACTTCAACCGCATCTCCTCCATTTTCCGCATTTCTACCCTCAAAACCCCTCCCCCAAACAGCAATAAGGATAGAGTCTCCTTCGTCCTCATGTACTACCGCACCAACCTCTGGATCCAATGCATCATCTTCCGACAATTCTGCTACCTACAGTCAGACCCCACCATCAATAAGATATTTCCTTCCCCACCGCTGTCCGCTTTCCGCAGGGACCATTTACACTGCTCTACACTCCCCACCAACTTCTCCACACTCCCCACCAACTTCTTCACCACACCTGGTACCTTTCCCTGCAACAGCACAAGATGCAACACCTGCCCTTACACCTCCCCCTCACCTCCGTCCAAGGTCCCAAACAATCCTTCCAGATCTGGCAGACATTTTCCTGCACTTTATCCAACCGTATCTATTGTATCCGCTGCTCCCGAAATGGCCTCCTCTGTATCAGGGAGACCAAATGTGGATTCAGGGATCTGTTTGCAGAGCACCTGTGCTCTGTGCTCACCAACCAACCCAACTTTCCGGTTTCCTCGTGAGGCCAAATGTGAACCGGAGGAACAACACATGATATTTTGCCTTGAAAGCTTACAGCCCAATAGCCTGAATATTGACTTCACCGGCTTTAAAATGCCTCCACTTCCAGCCTTGTCCCATGTCTAGACCTCTCCCTCTTCTTCGCCTCCCTGACCTGACCTAACCTGTCCTTCTTCTTACTTACCTATCCGCTCCACCCCTCCCACTGACCAAATGCAATAACCCCCTACCTGCAGCTACCTATCACCATTCCACCTACTCTTCCCCCAGCCCCACTCCCTTCCCTCTATTGATTTCTGGGTTTCCCATCCCCTCCCCCAGTCCTGATGAAGGGCTTCAGCCAGAAACATTGACTTTCCTGCTCTTCCGATGCTGTTTGACCTGCTGTGCTTTTTCAGTTTCACATCTATTGACTCTGGTTTCCAGCATCTTCAGTCCTTACAGTCTCCTGTCTCACCAATGCCTTCTACAAGTGCAGCAAACTTCCTTACTTTTATATTCCCTAACCCTTACAATAAAAAAGGTGAACATTTCATTTGCCTCCTTACTTACTTGCTTTACATTCGTTCAAACTTTTTGTGGTACATCTGCAAGGGAAGCAAGATCCCTCTGTACTGCAGCATTCTGCTGTCTCTCTCCATTCTATTTTTTTTTTTGTTTTTCTTTTCTTCTGGCCAACATTGACAATTTCCCATTTTCTCACATTATGCTCCACATATATTCCTTTGCAGATTTTTGCGAGTTGCTTCCCAACCTATCATTGTATTGTCAGCTAAATTTGCAGCAACATAGTGGGCTCTGTGTCCAAGTTCTTATTGTATATTGTAAACAGTTAAACCCAAATACCAATTACTGTGGCGCAGCATTAACTACAGCTTGAATAATGACCCAATTCATGTTGATGAACCAATCTTTCATCTCTGCTAGTGTATCATTCTCAATACAACGGTGGCTGTCCCTGAATGTGTTATTATTTCTGAAACGACCTGCTACTATCTCTTTAATAACGGATTCTAGCATATTCACAAAGACAAATGCTAGACCAACTGGAAAATGAAAGCAGTTTCCAGCTTTCATTTCCCCTCATTTCTTTAATACTTGTGTTACTTTATGGTTTTCCAAACCACCTGGACCATTCTAGAATCAAGGAACAAAAGCGGAAGTTGCTGGAAAAGCTCAGCAGGTCTGGCCTCCTCAAGGTCACTGGACCCGGAACGTTAACTCTGATTATTTTTCTCCACAGATGCTGCCAGACCTGCTGAGTTTTTCCAGCAACTTCTGTTTTTGCTCCAGATTTACTGTTTCTGCAGTTCTTTCT
This sequence comes from Ginglymostoma cirratum, assembly GCA_024137785.1. NCBI lineage: Eukaryota > Metazoa > Chordata > Chondrichthyes > Orectolobiformes > Ginglymostomatidae > Ginglymostoma > Ginglymostoma cirratum. The sequence continues at coordinate 67,980,534 of JAHRHZ010000014.1, forward strand.
GCAGTTCTTTCAGTTTTTATCTGGAATCAGCAAGTTTGGAAAGATTAGAAGCAATGCAGCCATTATCTCTGCAGCCATTTTTCTCAAGACACGCAGAACATATGTCCAAGCGACCTGTCAGCCTTCAGTCATACTGATTTCATAATAATCTTTCTCCAATGATTGTGATAAGTTCTTCCTTCCCCTTTGTCCCAGACTTTTTTTACCAACCTTGGAATGCTTGAGTTGCTGTTACAACACCAAGTTTGGAAAAAAAAACTCCAGGGATAAACCCAGAAGCAGCACTTAGCTGCATTGGAAAAACAACTAGGGTTTGAAGAATACTCTCAACATAACAATTTTATAGCGATAGTGGGAATAGGTAATTGAAAAATAGTGAGAACTCACTAGGAACTTGGCAATTTGACATCCCAAATGAACTTTAATGGATTTGACATAGGAAAATCTGGGATAAATAACAAGTACATTTGCATGAGTTGGTGAGGCAGTAAAACAAGGCTGCCTCAAAAGATAAAAAGAAACAGCTGGGACCCAGCTTAAGCAAGCAATCTTCAGCAATATGTGTGTAACCTTACCATTCTGTAACCACAGCATCTGGAATCCATTCCCTGAAAAGCTGGAGTCCGAATGGAATGCAACATGCAGTCTAGACCCAGAGCTTGTGCCTGATGGAGGTATAGTATTCCCACAGAAAGTACCGATAAGTGGAGACTGGGCACTGGGTCCATCGTATAGCTAAATATTTCGAACAGAAAGAAATTCAAAAACAGCGTAGTTACTGGTAAACAAAACGAAAGCTGTGAACAGTCAAAGCAGGTTGAGAAGGAGGCTTCATATCAGATAAAAAGTAAAAATCAACATTTTCCATATCTTCTCTGCTAAAATGCACAGCCATTACTAAGTCAATTGGGGTAAACACAGTGTTAAAAGAGAAGGAAAGTGTAGGGGAAATACTTTTAATATGGAGTATCATAGTCCTGTGTTTGCTCACAGCTCACAGAGAGAGCAGGTTGGAGATTGGGTTACAACACTGTAATTCGATGACTTTTGTTGATTGGAAATATATCTCAAAGCTGCACTTTTACACCAAACAGGCTGGCCTTGATTTACCAGTGACATCAGGGGGAACAATGCTGGATCATCTGCAATGCAGAGTTGCTCCAGTGTTACTCGACACCGAAAAGCTATGCTATAGGCTTGAAATGCACATTTCCCTGTCTTGGCTGGGGTTTCCTGCAGCCACTAACATCTGAAACAGCTTTCAGGGCAGTGGAAATCATGTCCTGCTGTTTAGACATGTATGGTGAATTTCCTAATAATTAACATAATTGAAATAGGATCACAACTAGAGAGCCTCTACTTAAAAAGTTCTTCGGGCTTTTCAGAAAATTGCAATTATAAGACAAATCAAAGAAATACAGTGAGTCTACTTTTTCATTTGATGAAAAATGAACGGTACTTTTTACAAAATGCAATCCTCTCAGATTTCTCTTTCTCTTTAGTTAGGTAATCCCCTTCTTGCTTGCACAACCACATACTCATTCCTTCCTGACAATTAGTTATGCGACTGACAGTGCATCTTCAAAGAAATCAGCATCACTGAAAACTTACGCACATTATTTGTTCACTGATCTCTTTTTTAACCCCAGCCCACATAAGCAACAAAAGTCAGGATAAAGAAGCAGAAATTAAGCACACCAAGTCTGCAGCGCTTTCTTTAACACTGCCTCAAGACCCCTTTGGGAGACACAGGCTGTAGCTGGGGAGGAACCACATTACTGAGACAGCAAGAAGCGCCCTGTTTATCCAACTTTACTTCCAGATGCTGCACTTCTGGAAGTGTCCATGCACTGGAATATCTGCAATAACTTTATGGTGCATTCTGATGAAGAGTCATCTAGACTTAAAATATTAGTTTGCCCTCTCTCCAGGAACTGCCTGACCTGCTGTGATTTCAGCATTTTTGTTTTCAGTACAGATTCCAGCAAGTGCAGTAATTTGCTCCAACCTTATGCTGTAGATTGCTTTAAAGCCTTGCTGACACCATCCTTCAGCAACCCTCAACTCCCCCAGTCCTATCTAGAGTTTTCATGGACAATCCATATCTTTTGACTGCTGATTTTCATTGGCAAACACCAGATCTCAAGCTTTGGTAAAGCCATCAAATCGGAAAGTTCTTCAGATATACCTTATCTTGCTGCTCATGCCATTACACTTTGCCATATATGGTGAGGATTTTGGTTATAATCATGGTCAAATGTTGAGTTCATAGATATTGTCTAGAATCTCAGCAGAGTGAGTCCAGACAAAAAAGACCCTTTAATCTGCCCAGAGCAGCCTTTCCTCTACACAGAGTATCTACACTATAATTAAAATAATTTCATATGATACGGACTGTACTCCCCGCAAATCCAGAAGTTATAATATTTGTACCATTTATAGTACAAAACTTCCTGTATATTAAAGGTCTGATCATTTCTCTTTCAAAATGAGACCCCGGTCTAATTCTGAATAATTTACAGATTTGGTTTGATGTAAATGTTCCTATTGGAAACATATCATCCACATTTCAACATCCAATGATGTCTGCTGTTGTCCATGATGAACACAAACTAAGTCGGATGAAGAATTTTTAAGGCTCAGCACCCTGTACTACACCCTGCATAAAAGAAAGCCCCCTCCTGCCATTAAAACACAACAGCCCACAGCTTTTTAGGTGATAGTCATTGCAACAATGTTATCCTAAAAGACTCACTACGAAACCCCTCGCAAGTCCAAAAGTACAGACTATCTGAGAATTACTTGAGAAGATTAAGCTTTTGACTGGCAATTACTCTGTGTCTGTGGCCCTCCAGAAAGTCTGCAACTCTGAGTTAGACCCACAGACTACAGAGGAACCCCAGTCATAACACAACCCTCAACACAACAATCCTGGCTCAACCTGAATCAACACACTCCCAATCTGACACGGTCCCTGACCTGATTCCATCTAACACCCATCCTGACCCAACATCCCCAACCTGACACATGTCTGACCCAACACAAGCCTGTGACCCAACCTCCCTGCAACTGACTTGACACCCTCCTAACTAGACCAATCCAAAATCCCCTTCCCACAACAACTTTCCTCTGACCTGGCATGTCCCTGATATGAACGATCTATGACTCCCCAAACCCTTCTTCCCCACCCACCTCCCACTCCACATCCTTATCCAGTTATCTGCCATACTTGCTCTTATAAAAAGTAAGAGAGTGGTGAAAATAAACGTTGGCTGTTTAGAGGATGAAAATGTTGAGGTAACAATAGGAAATTCAGAAGTGGTAGAGGCTCTAAACCAATATTTTGCCTCTGTTGTCACAGTGGAAGATAATAATTCCTTCCCAAAGACTGCAGTTACAACAGAGGAACTTGGTGAAATTACTATAACTGGAGAGAAGGTATTAAGTAAACTGATGGAATTAGAGGCTGACAAGTCCCTGGGAGATGATTGCCTGTACCCCAGAGTATTAAAGGAGGTGGCAACAGAGATAGTGGATGCATTAGTTATGACAAACTTGCTGGAGTTCTCTGGGATGTAACTATCAAGGTGGATAATGGGGATATATATCTAGACTTCCATAATGCATCTGACAAGGTGCCGCACAAAAGACTGATGCGGAAATTTAGACCTCGGAGTCCAGCTTCGAGCATTGGCTTGGATCGAGGATTGGCTGACTAAAATAAAGCAGAGGGTCAGGATAAATACGTCTTTCCCTGGATGGCAAACTGTAACTAGTGAGATGTCGTAGGGTTCAGTTCTTGGACCTCAGCTGTTTACAATCTACAGGAATGATCTGAAAGCAGGGACAGAGTGTAACATTGCAAAGTTTGCGGATGATACTAAAATTGATGGGAAAGCAGGCAGTAATGAGGAGAAAAAGAGTTCACAGATGGATAGCAATGGGCTAGGAGAATGGGCCAGCATCTGGCATATGGAGTACAATGTGAATAAGTGCGTGGTTGTCTATTTTGGTTGAAAAACAAAATGGCAAATTATTATTTAAATGGGAAACAGATTCAAAAGCTCATCAGTGCAGAGGGACCTGGGAGTCTTTGTGCATGAATCATAGAAAGTTGGTATGTAGGCGCAGCATGTAATGAGAAAGGCAAATGGAATCCTGGCATTTATTGTAAAAGGACTGGATTTTAAAACTAAAGAAGTGTTGTTACAATTATATAGGGCATTGGTGAGACCACCCCTGGAATACTGTGTCCAGTTGTGGTCTCCTTACTTGAGGAAAGATGTGTTGGCACAGGAGACAGTTCACAGAAAGTGAAAGGGTATAGTACAAGGAGCGTTTGATTAGCTTGAGCCAGCATTTATTGCACATCCCTAATTGCCCAGAGGGCAGTAAAGAGTCAACCACATTGCTGAGAGTCTGCTGTCACATATAGGCCACAGCAGGTAAGGAAGGTAGTTTCCTTCCTTAAAGGACATTAATGAGTCAGATGGGTTTTCCAACAATTGGCATTGGATTCATGATCATCTTAATTCCAGATTTCTGTCTAACTCAAATTCCACTATCTGCTATAGTGAGGTTTGAACCCAGAATATTACCTCACCTTGATTAACAGATCAGCAATAATACCATCGGGTCATTGCCTCTCCATGAGAAAACTGACACACAATGACCAACTTAATTATGGTCGAGGAAAAAGGTATCCAAGGAAAAGATCCTATAAACTTAACATTGTTTCAACCACTGAGGGGATTTGTGAGAAAATAAGGTAAGAAAGTTCATTTCTTCCATTGTTTTACAGTTCAGTGGCATCCAATCTGGAACAGTAACGAATTGGAGAACCTGGCCCAAAGTCAGGTTAGAACAAACTGAGGGCTCATACAACAATTTGAACACATAGACAAATCAAAAGAATTAGAGTGATTAAGTTCTCACTTCAAAACCATTTTTTCAAACTGTGAAAAGATTTCTTGCACTGACGTAATATAGATATGTTTGCATTTGATGTTAGCATGTTCTTGTAGAATTATGGAAAGTTACTTTTGAGGATGCAAATGTTCTGTCTCTCAAATAATTGAAAGATTTACTTAGAATTAGGATTTTGTCAGAAAACCTGAAATTTCAACAGGACTGGTTTAAAGGTAGAAACCAAGGACAATGAAATGGATAGAGTAGTGGTAGAGAGGTTAACATTGGAGTAACGGAAACTAGAAGTTCAGAAAAAGTAAAGAGAGAGGAAAGAGACAGAGCAAATAAAGAGAGAGGTAGAGCGATAACTGGTGAATAAGAGAAAAGGGGGAAGAGAGAGGAATTCATGGAAAAATGGGAGAGTAAGGAAATTAACCCAAGTCTGCATGAGGAGAAGGAACTCTACAGTATCCCGGGAAGCACCGAATAAAGAGAACAAGAGACCATGAACAAAGAGACCTGGAGACGCAAGTTCACAGTTCCTTGAAAGTGGTGACACAGGGTGGTGAAGAAGACATTTTGCAAGCTTGCCTTCATTGGTGAGCGCATTGCATATAGGAGTTAGGACATCATATTGTGACTGTACAGGACATTCGTGAGGACATTTTTAGAATACAGCATTCAAATCTAGTCTCCCTGCTATAGGAAGGATACCGTTAAACTTGAAATGGTTCAGAAAAGATTTATAACGATGTTGTCAGGATTGGAGACTTTGAACAATAGGGAGAGGCTGAATAGACAGGGCTAGTTTCCCTAGAGCATCGGAGGCTGAGGGGTGATCTTATAGAAATTTATGAAATCATTAGAGGCGTGGATGGGGTGAATAGCCAAGGGCTTTTCCCCAGGGAAGGGGAGTCCAAAACTAGAAAGCATAGGATTAAGGTAAGAGGGGAGAGATTTAAAAGGGACCTGAGGGGTAACATTTTCACACAGAGGGTGGTGCGTGTATGGAATGAGCTGCCAGTGGAGGCGGGTATAGTTCCAACATTTAAAAGGCAACTGGGTGGGTGTATGAATAGGAAGCGTTTGAAGGATATTGGTCAAATGCTAGCAAATGCTTGTTCAGTTTAGAATATCTAGTTGGCATGGATGAGTTGGACCAAAGGGTCGGTTTCAAGGCTCCACAAGATACCAATGTCTCAGACTTGAGGGTGGGGTCAACTTGGTTTTCTGATTTAATTCCTAAGTTTGAAGAGGCATGGATGGAAGTCTTTTTAAAATGTTTTTAACGTGAATATCACAGCTGCTAAAGTGGCCAGCCCAACACTGGTCCTTATTACTGTCGAGTAAGGTCTTGGGGAAAGTATGCAGAGCTTACAGCTTCTTGCCTGAGGAAAGTGAACCTGATCGCAAGGCAGTTAAAAAAAATGACAATCTGAAGTGCACATCAGTTGATGTAACCATCTAAAATTGGATACTCTCAGTAGGTAGCCTGACCACATGGACTGGAACTCGAAAAACTTAAACGTCTTCCTTTTGATCAGTGGATATGGGCTGTTAAGACAGAAGCTACTTAAGAAAACCTCTGTGTACTAATTCTTTTTGATGAGTTCAAAAACTTCATATCGTTCTCAATCAGAATGTACACAGAGGACAGAGAGACATGGTCAATATGAACTGTCACTCTTACTGACTATGAGCTGGGTCATAAGCCCCTGTTTTGGAAGAAAATTTTATCTTGTTAACTCCCAAAACAACTGGGAAGGATGGAGGTGGCAAGAATGATTTTAAAGAGCCTCTCATGGGAAAGTGGGAAATCCCAGGAGCCCTCCTCAGAACAGACATGGTGGCATTGAGGTGAAAGATAAGGCTAAGACACTTGTCTAATTGAAATGCTGAAGGCTGCAGCACGGTCAGGTCAACTGCTGGGAGCTATGGGAAAAACCAATGGGATTTATCAGGGCACATACACCATATGCAGGGAATGGGGATCAGCATGGCAAACCAGGCTATGGCGCTGACTGCAGCTACAAACCCCTGAAAGGCAGACCTGATAGGGTTGTTGAGTTAAAACAAGTGCCTGAAAATTTTTCTTTCCAGTGAAAGTGTGGTCACATTTTCCCAGGTTAACAGTGGAATGGGATCTCTGCTCCACAGTGAGAGGAATTCCTGCCCTTGGTACCAAATAATTAGGTAGATGTTGTCCTGGTCGTCATTACTGAGACTGGCGCCAAATTCCATATTTTATCAACAGAATTTAAATCCCACCAGCTGTTTTTGAACATACATCCCACAGTGCACAAGTCTGGATTACTAGTCCAATGACATTACTGTAATGCCACTATCTCCTTGACGACTAGTGACTATATATCCTACTCTTACCTTTAACCAAGCTAAGTGGCAGTTGTTAAAGTCCAGACTGAAGACAGTGAAGGTGTAGTTGATGGTGTTCCCAGCTGTTGCCTGTATGGTCCAGGTACAGTCTTGCTTGGAAGGATAAGGCTGTGGAAAGTTTGCACTTTCCAAGATCCCTTGACTACGATTTGCAATAATCACTCTCTGACAAACTGCAAATGAAGCAACATGTTAGTTGTTGATAAACTTTGAAAGTTAAACACAGAACAAAGGAGAAAATGCTAGCATCTGGAACATTGTCTTTGTGCAGTGATTGGTTCGGATCTAGAATGCATTGCCTGAGAGTGTGTTGAAGACAGATTCAGTCAATGCTTAAAAAAAAGATAATTATCAGAGAAGAAAAAACATGCAGGGCTACAGGGAAATACAGGGGGTGTGGTGGTGGGGGAGTGGTGTGTGCAGGGTGGTGGTCAACTAGATTGGTTGCTCTTACAGAGAAACATTACCATTCTATAATTTGTCAAAGAAAGAATCCACTGCGCAAATGAACAACACAAAAACTGTCTTTACCCAGGTAACGAAGCTTCTCAACGGCTTATACAATGAAATTTTAATAAAATCACATCAATTTTAACATCAATTTGTCTCAGATCCTCAGCCTCGTTAAGGCTTTTGTCAAACATTCTTCCTTTGGAAGACATGATGACATGTTAATAAGTTCATGAATAGAACTGACTGTTTAGAGTAATTTTTGATGCAAATTCCATTGCTTCATTCTGTGTGACACATGTTTCTTTTACACAGTGGTGTTCTAAACTGGAGACTGAGTGCTAGATCAAAACACAGTCCATTTAATGAATCTGAACAGGCTATTACATCTCAATCACACTCCCTAGAATATCCATACAATTATCCCTTAAATTTTGCATATATCTGTCTCTTATGTACCATAAGTTCCTGGGCGGCCCATTACACATAAAAAAATGAAAGAACTGCGGATGCTATAAATCAGGAACAAAAACAAAGTTTCTGGAGAAGCTCAGCAGGTCTGGCAGCATCTGTGAAGGAAAAACAGATTTAACACTTAGGGTCCAGCGACCCTGCCTCAGAACTGATGGTGGCTGGGAAAACGTCAGTTTATATGCAGAAAAAAGGGAGGTGGGTGGGGTAGGGAGTCAGTAATAGGATAGAGCCTTAAGACAGAGAAAGATAGTTGGACAGAAAAGGAGTTGATAACGATCAGGCTGGGAGAGTGAATAATTGTTAACTGGTTGTCCATTACACATGTACATCACACTGTATGTCAACACAGTCACACTTAAAATGAAATTGTTGATATCTCTTTCTCTTATCCTTCCCTAGATGTGCCAGAAACAGCAAACTAGCCCATTGGAGAATGTGCCAAACACTGTCAATTTCCTCACAAATATCAGCTCAGTATCAGTAACCTGAGGAAAATCTGAATTGAGTCAAAGAGGAATGAATTGGCTACCACTTAGAGCGCTTGTGACTGAAAATAGCTCGTGCTGAAACATTTGCAGGAAAACACTGCTGATTTTAGATAAGGATGAATAAACATGGCCATTTTGGTTCAAAAAAATTTTGCTGTGAATTGGGTTACTTACTGTGTGCATATTTAGCAAAAAATCCTCCTGCTGTTACTGAGCTATCAGTTCGGAGTTTTACGTACATATTATTTCCAGAAGAGAGAATAGGTGCTGACATCTGATGACCACACAATTTGGCCAGAAGCTGGGAATTACTGTTGTTTCCATTATAAATCTAGAAGAGAAACAGAGGTATATATGACCTATGTACTTTACTCACATTACCTTATTACCAGCCTGGTTGTAAATTAACCTTTAGGGATGGGTGACCATAATATCACCTAATTTGACATTATGTTTGAAAGTGAAACAGTTTAATCTGAAGCAAGCACATTCTATTTAATCAAAAGACGGTGTCAAGGTACAAGGAGAAAATTGACTGAAGTGGGTTGTGAAAATACATGAAAAAATAAAATGCTACATTGGCAATTGATCGTCTTTGAAAAACATTTACATTGTTTGCAGCTACTGTACATTCCTTCGAAGTGGGTAAACCTCACAAAAAGGTTGTTAGCCATAGCTAACTAAGGAAGTTAAGGATAATGCAAAAGATTAAAAGTAAAGGCTTATAACGTTGCCAGAAATAGCAGTCAACATGAGTAATTGGTGAATTTTCAGACATGGGGAAGGAGGGCCGAGAAACTGATAAAGAAAGGAAGAATAGAATATGTATATAAGTAGCAAAAATATAAAAATAGACTTGCAAGGCTTCGAAGATATGTGGGAAGGAACATTTCGGCTAACATGAACGTGGGTCCGTTTACATGGCATCAAGCAAATTTGTACTGGTGCATAGAGAAATGTCTGAAAAGCTAAATGACATCCTATGTCAGTCTTCCTCAAGAAAAGTACAAAACAAACTCCAGAGTCAGGGATCTAATAGACTAGGGAGAATGAGGAATTGAAGGAAATTAGTCTTTGTAAGGGGTTATGGAACTGAAGATTGACCTGATATTCTACAGCCCAGAATAGTGATAAAAGAATCTGTGGAGATAGTGTATGCATTGATCAGCATCTTCCAAAGTTCTATAGATTCTGAAATGGATCCTGCAGATTGAGGTGCAATAAATGTCAGCCCAGTATTTAAGAAAGAGAGAGAGAGAAAACGGGGAGTTATGGGCCAGTTAACCTTTATCAGCAACAGAGAAAATGATAAAAAAAAACTCTAGAAAGAGTATGATAAATGGACTGTTTTGAATAATGATCTGATTGAGTGCAGTCAACAGGGATTTCTGAATGAGAAATTGTAATTGATCAACCTGTTGAAGTTTTTTGAGGCCGTTACTAGCAGAATTGGTAAAGGGAAGTTGATGGAGGTAGTAAATTTGGATTTTCAGAAGGCTAATGGTAATATCCCCACGAAAGGTTGGTAAACGAAATGAAAGCATGTAGGGTATGCGGTAATGTACTGGCAGAAAAGAGAGTAGGAATAATGAGAGATTCACATGTTGGCAGTTGGGACTTTCTTTATTGGATTTGGAAAAAAGAGAAGTGATCTCATTGAAACATAAAGGATGCTTAAAGGGCTTGACGAGGTAAATGTTGAGATGATGTTTTCCCTCATGGGAGATTTCAGGACCAGAAGCATAGTCTCAGCGTAAAAGTGCGTAAATTTAAGACTGAGTTTCATTTATTATTCATTCACAGGATGTGGGCATTGCTGGCTAGGCCAGAATTTATTCCCCTTTCTTAATTACCTAGAGAAGATCTGAGAGTCAATCAGATTGCTGTGGGTTTGAATCACATGTAGACCAGACCAGGTAAGTGTTACGGAGAGGAGTTTGAACCCCTCTGATAATTAAAACAAAAACACCCAGAGAAGCTTGCCTTGCCTCATAATCTGTTACGAAGGGGATTTTAAATGAAATGAACTCTTGACAGTCACTCTGTAATCAACAAGTAACAATTTATTCATCTAACTCTAACGGTGACCAAATTAAAAGAAATATTAACAAAGTGGACAATTCCCCCTTAACTACTAACTATTCCCTAATGAAACAAAATTCTAATGTTATGCTATTTCAATAAAAACAAGTCGCACTTACATAAACCAAAGTAATTTTAGAAATTAAAACTTAGACTCTCAAGACTACAGTCAGGATGTGTCTTCCAGAATGCTCTGTGCTCTCTCCGCTGATCCTCAGCCAGGAATGCCTTTGTCTGTCAAATTCCGGTGTCTGAAACACCTCTGTCCATCGAATTCTGATGTCAGGAATATTAGCTAAGATTGCCATGATACCTCTTAGATGTTGCTTAATCAAAGCTTAAAAATTTCTGTGAGAGCCAGAGTTTTACTCTTCTGACGGTAGATTGCCGTCACCCTGATTTTTTAAAAAACCCTCGTCTCATTTACACTTGATGGCCTGTCAACTTTCTTATAATAGGATTGGTCCCAGTTTGTCAACACAATCAGGTTTAAATTCATTTGATTTTCGCTCTCCAGGTGTCTGGTTTAAATTAATTGGCTGATATTCAAGCTAGATGCCTTAACATCAGAACAAGCCTAGATTTCTGACAACACAGTCAATTGATACATATGTTTCAATTTCAGAACTGTCTATACATCTGCAGCCACTTGTAGACATTTTTATCTAAATGTCCGAGCTTAGAAAAACACATCACCTCTTGAAGGGACTAAGCGCTCTTCCCCCTATCGTTTTTACAAACAAGTTCTAACTTCCTGCCTTCCAATTTCTCCGCACAACTTTGCAACAGTAAGGATAGCAGTTTCCTTCCCCAGAGGACATTAGTGAATCCTTTCGGTTTTTCCTGACAATTGACAATGGTTTCAAGGTCATTATTGGACTCTTAACTTCAGATTTTTATCGAATTCAAATTCCATCATGTGCCATGGTGGGATTCAGATCCAGATCCCCAGAACATTACATTCATCTACAGAATAAAAATCTAGCAATAATGCCACTAGATCTTTAGCCCCATGATAGATGAGTAATTTCTTCTCTCAGAGGGTGGACAGTCTTTGGAACTCCTTACCACAGAGAGCTGGGGGCAGAATCATTGTGTATATTTAAAGCTGAGAATGATAGATTCTTGATTAGGCGAGGTATCAAGGGTTATGGTGAAGGGGCAGGAAAGTGGAAGTGAGGAATGTCCAATCAGCAATGACCTGTTGAATGTCAGGGTAGGTTTGAGAGTCAAACAGCCCACTCTTGTCCCTCTTTCTTCTGGACTTATAAGTGGGGTACCAGAAGGATCAGGATTTGGGTTCCAGCTGTACACAATACATGTCAAGGATTTGGACATGGGAACCAAGCACGATACTTCCAAGTTCCCAGATGACATATAGCGAAGATGGAATGTGTACTCTGAGGAAGATGCAAAGCTTCAGGAGGACCTGGATAAACATTATGTGAACATTGACATAGAGATTGAATGTAATGTGGAAAAATGTGAATCCACTTCTGCAGAAAAAGCAAAATGCATAATGTGTCTTAAATAGTAAGAGGTGGTAAGTGTAGATTTACAAAGGCTCTTGGGTGCTGTCATGAGTAATCCACAATGGCTAATTTCACATGCAGCAGGCAATTAGGAAGGCTAATGTTGAGTTAGTCTTGATCCCAAGAGGATTCGAGTACTGGAGTAATGAAATCTTGTTTCAATTGTATGGAAACTTGGTTGGATTACAGCTGATGTACTACACTTAGTTTTGGTCCCTTTATCTTACGAAGGATATTATTACCATAGACAGAAAGCAAAAAAGGTTTAGCAGGCTTATCCTCAGGATGACAAGACTGTGCTATAAAGGGAGATTGGGCAAACTGAGCCTGCATGCTCCAAAATGTGAAGAATGTGAGGTCATCTCATCAGAACACACAAAATACTTAAACAGATAGACAGGATAGATGCAGGTAAGGTTGAGGAGTTTAGAACCAGGGGATACAGTTAGGCACATTGTCCACGAGAAGTCATCTAGGCCGTGATAAAAAGCCCTATAAGAATTTCCAATCCAACTTTTCCCCAGTGATTATTAACTCATATTAAGTGGTGGATTTACAGGGATGCCTGCATTGCATGAAGAAGATACACGGCATGAAAAACCTAGGGGCTGTATGATTACCCACAGGAATATATTAACAATTCTAGACAGGCTATCCCTATTATCTTATAAATTGTACTCCTGCATAGTGACAATAATCTTTCTCTTCTCTTGGGCAGCCTTCTGGATTGAGGATGATCCATTGTGGTGCTGTGGATCCTGAGGTGACTAAACGGTCAGATGCTGGATCTGAACACCCTGCTGCAGGTAGGGCAGATGGAGTTTGAAGAGGTGAGTAGATGAGATACTTGGGTTTTCATATGTTTGTTCCATTGTTAGTGCTTGACCTCCAAGTGAACCTATGGAAGATGCTGATAATGATTGGCACCTTTGCAAATACTTCCTGTCTGTTTTGTACAGCTCTGAGTTAGAAATTTCCACATGTCAGTGAGTATATTGTATTTTCTTGGAGAGACTTTACAAAGAACATCCTTGAAGCATTTCTTTTGCCCTCCTGCGAACAATTTACTGTGACTAAACTGGATTCCATCTTCTTGTAGACTAATTAGAATTGCGCCATTACAAGAATGCATGGCATCCATCTTTCCAAGTACCCAATGCAGCTGCCATCAAACAGCAAACAGATGTTGAATGGTTCTGTCACTTGCCTAAGATGTTTTACTTGTATTTTTGTCATCAATTTTGCCGGTCAGTGATTAATCCCCTCACTTGGGAAAGACTATTAGCGTGTTGAGATATCTTCTGAGTCATTGTAAAGACCATCACAAATTTTCTCACCTTTCTCCAATAATCCCTTGCCACCATGAATTTGCATGCTACTTATGTGCAATTTTGGCATTGCACCATCAGCCTGCTTTTGCATAGGTCCAAATTTGCACAATTACACATAATTGGGATAATAGGATGATCTCTGAAAATTAGGCCTGCCTAAAACCTCCTTGAAACTATTACAACCATAATCAGGAAATGTATTTGTATTCACTTATATAAAAATGTATCCACTGGGAGAAAACATCATTTACTTCTGTTGTGCAATGAAAACTGATTCCTTCCCATATTAGCTCTGGGAAATTCTATAACATTACAGAACATTCACAATTAATAATATGAATAGAATGATGAGCTGCAAGATACACAGACTATACAATTTTAAGTCATTGTAAAAATACAATTTGACTCTCAAAATATTTAGAGTCTTTAATAGTTTACAAATACCTTTTAAAAAAACTGCTTAATAATAATAAAAACAAAATTATTTAATAAAAACCTCCTTCCCTCTCAGTTAAAATTCAGAATTGGATTTATCTATGATAACTTTCAATGCCTCACACAATGTCTATCTAGCCTAAATTGGATATTAAAATTCCTTGAAATAGTAATTTAAATATATCATAGTTTTTCAAGAAAAAAACGTTAACAAGATTATACGTACAGCTAGGTAATCATAATTGCATCCAGCGCTGGAGTCCAAATGAAATTGTTCAAACTGCAGCTCAATCACACTACCTGCACTTGTTTGAATCAGCCAGTAGCATTCTGCATTGTGTGAATATGGCATTGGATAGTTGGGTGAGGTAAAACTCCCTGTTGACGTTGTAAGAGTCCCACCACAACCTGAAGAAATAAAAATATAAATCCTACTCCATTTATGTTATTGATTAATGAATGCTTTGCAGTGCTGGAGAAAGTGAATGTCTTGGAAAGACCATAAGATATAGGAGCAGAATTAGGCCATTCAGCCCATTGAGTCTGCTCTGATATTCAATCATGACTGATATGCTTCTCGACCCCATTCTCCTGTTTTCTCCCTGTCATCATTGATCCCCTTGCTAATCAAGAACCTATCTATCCCTGTCTTAAAGACACTCAGTGACTTGGCCTCTACAGCCTTCTGCAGTAATGAGATCCACAGATTCGCCACCTGAAGAAATTCCTCTCATTTCTGTTCTATAGGGTCATCCCTTCATTCCAAGGCCTTCCCAAGTCACAATTGCTAAGAAATAAAAAAGATGTAATTGTTTTGCTCATTGCTGTTTATAGGCCACTATTTAGTGAGAAGGATGTTGAGGAACAAACAAAACAAAGAAATTACAGATATGCAAAAATTACAGAGTAGTTATAATGGAACCTAATTCTAACATAACCTCCTTGGTCTTGTACTTTTTTTCCCTATTGTGGTGATGATTAAAAGTGTCTGTACTTGTTGACAAAGTACCGGGGCTGGATGAGGCGCATCTAAGGAAATAGAGGGAAGTGAGAACGGAAATTGCAGAGGCACTGGCAATAAATTTTTCAGCCGTCCTTAGACTCCAGGATGGTGCCAGAGGTCTGAAAAATTGTAAATATTACAACTTTGTTTAAAAAAGATCCAAAGATAAACCGAGTAACTATAACCAGTCAGTTTACTTGTGTGGTGAGTTAGCACATATATGGTGGATTGAATGGTCTCCTTCTGGACTGTAATAATTCTTTGATTTTGCCCTGGGTAGTGCAACAACTGAGTATTCAGATGAGGTTGAGTAGACGAATTTAAAATCAGACTTCTTGTTTATGCCTTGCATGTGTACAAATCTTAAATACATCAATAATTGTGAGACATCTCAGAAATATGGGTACAAATAGCACATCCATACATGTCAGCACTAGTCCACTTGATCAGCACTTAGCAAAGAGTACAGCATTCACTTCCCACAGCATCATCATACTGCAATTGTAATGTGTGCTTTCCACAGAATGCGTTGCAGCAAGCTGTAATGGCTTCTCAACTGCACTTCTCAAATTCATGCTCACCATCATCTAAAAGTGCAAGGTGTCTACAAACATGGGGGTAGCAACATCTCCAACCATATTCAACTACTTTCTCTCCATTTGTCATGTAGTAGTGGGGCTATTCACTAATTACATAACCTTCATCTTAATTCACAAATTATCAGATAAGGAAGCAATCGATACTTGCTTTTGATAAGACCTGGACCTGGGCTGATTACTGACAATTCACACCTCATCCAAACCTTTATGTATCTTCATTGGTTCAAAATGCTGAAACACCCTACACAAGAGGTTTATGAAAATGTTTGATTCTTTTGTGCTTTGTCATTCAAATTGCATATAAATAAGGCATACCGCTTTGCCCAAACTAAAGCAATTCTATCCATCTGAAATTAATGTTTGATATGCTTCTTTTCACGTGATGCTATTACCTGTGGTAGTGCCATCCCAATGAGCCTTAAATATACGATATTGAAGGGTGTTATCTGATTTAAATTTAATCCATAGCTGATTGCTGTGGGATGTGATAAGTGGTGGGGCTCTTGATCCACAATACTGTCCGACAAAGGGGGAGGTTTCATATCCACCATTCCTGAAATAAACAAGTGGTTATTTCAGGTTAAGAACCCTTTGATCTTAAATGTTACACAAAATAAACACACATTTGGACGTCTACAAGAATGAATGTGTTTTTATATGGAGTGCTAAATGTTTTGCTAACAAATGCTGTCTGTGAAATAAAATTCAGTAGTATCTTCTATTCTCAATGCAACATTATCTGCAATGTAGGCAAGTAAATAAAAATGAATACTTTACAGTCTCAACAATTAAATTTCATTTCAAAGATCCCACACAAACACGTGAAATGCAAACATATTCGGTAGTGCAGCTTTTAAGCATGTCATGTCAGCTTTTGGAGATTTGGGGTAATATTTGTACTGAGTGATAATTGCACTGAGAGATCATTTTGTGGATGGAAGCAATCATGTTTACATGGAAAATGATAGCCATCCTGCCACAAATGAAATCTGTAGAACCAGATCTAGATATTAAAGAAATGTGTAATTACATTTCCTGCTGCTAACATACTCAAAACGTTGAGTATAATTGTGAGAAATTAAAGAGCTAATATACATGAAAGTTTACGATCTGATCACTGCCCAGAACATTGAAGTGAAATCACTTCCCATCATTCCCCCACTCCAAGGTTTATAAAAAGCTGTAGGAAGTTAGTTGAAGAGAAGTCAGCAGTTTTCCTTATATTCCACATCAGTTATGGTTGTGACAGGGACTATCAAAACAGGGATGTTTTCCCAGGTGAACTTGTTGGAGGTCGTTTGCTCCCACCTTTGTCTTTGCTAGTCTGAGGCCCATCTAGTTGTTACTGATAGTAGATAGACCATCTTAAAAGTAGATAAAGAAGTACTGTTCTTAGATAACAATAGCATGATTGCAATAAGTACATGTAAGTTTGGATAGGCATAATTGGACTTTAGGGAGTTGGTACAGATCCATCTACATCACACATCATTTCCTATTTATAACTAAATTAACATCCAAAAGATCCTTTGAAGAGTGTATAGAATTGGAATATCTAAATGCTTAATCAAGGCAATAAAGATACTTACCTAATTTCAACATAGCCAGAAGTACAGGTTTGATATCCATCTAGCTGAAAGTGAGTAAAGTTGAGCAGAATTTGCTTGTTGTTTTCCACATTGATTGTGTAGATGCACTCTTGATTACGAGAGTAGCCATTTGGATAGTTTGGAGAGGTTAATGTACCAGTTAATTCGAAGAATTCTTCTCGACATACTATGTGAAAGAAAAATGATTACTGTAACATAAGTTTGTATAATACTGCACGGTTGTGTAGTTTAATCTAACCATCACCTATGGGATAGAGAAACATAATTAATACTCCCCCACAGACACAATGAGCTGAATGGCCTCTTTATGTGCTATTTAGTGTGCTATATATAGCTTTTTAATCCTTGAAACTATGGACAGCCCTTTCAAATTATCTTACTATCATGATGCTCAAGTGATATTATATTCAGAATGTTACCAATTCAGATGAGATGGAAAATGTTGACCATGGTTTGGAAACATCTTTTGATCGAACCCCACAGTGAACTGTTTTGATTCAGTCGATGCAACCTTCACTTAAGAGATCCTGTTGCTGGGAAAACAGGTTTGATCGTCATATTCTTTAAATCTACTACATCACAACTACTGTGAGAAATTGTGTAATGTAAATTGGGATGACGGCATCTTTTCAGTCCTGTAGCATAGGATTCACAATCTTGTAGCACTTCAGCTTGCAAACTACACCTCACTTAACATTGAGAATGGTTTTCCTGTCAGGAACCCAGGACTTGATTTTCGCACAAGTCAAAAAATATTATGCATATTTACACTGGTGCTTATTTAATAGATGTTCCATTCAAGACTGCTTTTAATTCTTAACCTCAACAAGGCATAAAGTTAAACTTGTCATTCTCACAAAACCAACATGCTGGGAAGCACTCCCCACTTATTGTCACCCATGCATTGATCCTGCTCCATATCAAAATTGTTCACACTATTTCACCAGGTATATGACTATTTGCAATCCTAACTCTAATATTGGCGAGGCGAAAAGAATGGGAGTTCTAACAGTTGAGGTCACCAGCTTGGTCCCACCTTTTCTTACCCCGCTAGGTACAGTGGCATCAGACACTGTGAGATTCCATATCTCTTAAGAACAAGTAGAAATTCTTACTTAAATCTGTTGATGCCAACCTAACATGAACAGATTCCTGCATTTTTAAAATGGCTTTCAGTGTGCACCAATGAGGATATTTGATCACTGTCTCATTTGTAATGATTAGTATTTCATAGTGGAACCTGCAAGCAATTTTCTCTTCTATTTATGTTTGACTTTAAAAGTTAAATCATGAATTACTGTCTCATTATATTCAGCTTTTACAGATAGCTTTATTTGATCGTTTGGATTGCTTTCATTGCTGTACTGAAGAAAGACTTTCTGCTTCAACAGACCATGTTCAACACTACTCAGAACTCACACATTTTACTTTTATATGTCCAAATCCAGCAACATGTTAACTGTTGTACAGTTACTAGTCACATGAAACTCTGAATATATGTTGGCTGTTTTATATCATTGCGTACACATTTAAAAATGAAAGAAAAAGAATCCTTTCGCTGTGCACTTTTTGCAATGGAAAATCAAACCAATCCAGACTGTGGCCACAAATTGTGTGATTTTATCCTGCTGACTTTCATTAAGCTGTGGAATATCAGCCAACAGTGCAAACAGAGCACAAAGCACTTTTGTGCAGTTCTGGAAGCATGAAACCATAAAATCATAATGTGCACAGGATGCCAGAACTTTTCCTGCAGTTTAGTGCGTAGTTTAGGAAAAAGCTTTATGAGTCACGGCATGAGCTTCTGCTTGGAAGTTGTCCACTGTATCCAAATGTCAAAATTTGCACCCATTATTGAAGGTATTAATAATGGTCAGTGTTAACCATTCTTCCCTACTACTGATAAAATTCTTTCTGTGAAACAAGAGCCACTGCTATACTAAGGGAACTGCCATAATTATTCGGTCAATCTGATTCCATTGCAAGAGTTTAACACTGTTTTTCCTGTAAGTACCCAGCATCTCAGTGCTCTCATCAGCTTCTTTTTGTTAGATTGCTTGCAGCTGACTTGCAACGGATCAGACCATAACGGTTTCTGAGCTTTGTGTTTGATGTGAAATCAAAAAAATAGTTGGCACATATTTGTTATGCCAATAATAATCCTGTTTCAACAGACCCACAGAAATTACAGTAAATGCCGCCTTTGTTACTAAAACACCAAATAGACCATAGCAGAAGCTGTCTCCTAAGTTCTTCTAGTTAGTCATAGCATATTTTCAGGGTGTCTCCATTCCAAACATAAAATGTATCAACTATCTCAAAACTCATTTTTAATATTTTCCTTTTGATTCTCATCCTGAAGGCCTCAAATTCAGACCAACACTTTAGAGACTTTGAAGCTATTTTACAACAATATTTAAAAATTAGTTTTGCTACTTTCAGAAAATATTAAAAAAAATCACTTAAGCTTATCTTAGTTATTATCTATTTACTTTAAGGTGCATGGTAATTCTGTTTAGTGTAGTCTCCGTAATGCATTAAGAATGTTCATAAGAATGTACACAGTATAAGACCTGAAAACACTTGGCAGTTCACTTGGCCACACCCAAAATGCTCATCTGACCAATTCTAAAATTGTTTTACATATAAGGACAAAAGTGAAACCATGAATTCTAGGCTCCATCTTGTGCCCCGCCCTGACATTTCAATCCTGATGATTAATGATTGAAAGTCAGTTTTTGTAAGACATAAGACTAGTATGCAAAACAGATTTACCAACTTACACCCAAGAGAACTATAGAAATGTTATTCTTATGATACGGTGTGGTCTTTTAGTCATTGAAATTAAAATATCTACTGGAATGCTAACCAAATGCTATGGTCACTTGAATGCAATATGATTTTCTGTCTTTTCTGTCATGCTTCCTGTTGTGAACATATTGACTCATGATGAAGTGTGCTTCACCATTTCTCCATTTGTTTGATATGGACATTGTGTCACTGAATCACTGAACATTAAAGGTTATTTATCCATAACTATTCTCCCAAATACTTCTTGCATCTTCCTCACAGCTTACATTTTCATTCATAGAATTAGAATTAGAATCCCTACAGTGTGGAAACAGGCCCTTTGGCCCAACAAGTCCACACTGACCCTTTGGAGCATCCCACCCAGACCCATCCCCCTATAACCCACACACCCCTGAACACTATGGGCAATTTAGCACAGCCAATTCACCTAGCCTGAACATCTTTGGACTGTGGAAGGAAACCCACGCAGACACGGGGAGAATGTGCAAACTCCGCACAGACAGACACCTGGGGCTGGAATCAAACCCAGGTCCCTGGCGCTGTGAGGCTGCAGTGCTAACCACTGAGCCACCATGTCTCACAGATTGTAATTGTTGCACATACATCATTATACCTAATAAGAGCTGTATTCACATAGCTGATACTTTTCTACTCTGCTACATGTGAAATATATCTCCCATTATCTCTCATGAATGAGGAAAAGTGGAGAAATTTGATGGAGCAAGACTAGATGAAAATGTAGGGTTGGGGAAATAAGTTGTTACATATTAGTTGCAAGTTCATGTTGACTATCTGCTTCTCTTTAATCTTTTCCTTCTGTGGTTTGCACTAACTGTCAGCAAATCAAACAACGAAACTCCTATATTTCTTCTTTTACTGCAACTCTGCTGACCAAAAGAGCAACAAAAAGCTTTTTTGTTCTTTTTACCCCACTACATGTTACTAAGAAGAAATACTCAAACTCTGGAACATACAGCCTTGTCAACATTTCAGAGCAGACAAAAGTCACTCAATCTCTCCTGGACACAGGGATATTTGCCCTTCGGCAGTGAACCAGAGTGGAGTATACCAAATGAAAGGAAAAGCATAAGTGAGCAGGAACATCTGTTGATTGCTTGAAGAAGAATGGTGTTAGCCAGATTTCTGGGATGTGATAACCCCTGATTGAACTATTTGTAAAATGACCCTATAAGTTTAGCTTTAAAAAGTGCTGTTTCTGGATCTTGAGGGATTAATGCAGGCACCGGGACCATGTCAAATAATAAGCTGAAGATGACAGCTCAACCGGATAAATCCATCAACAGCATGTTTAGGTCATTGAGGAAGCCTTTGGAATTCTGCCATCTTCCTTGAACATGTGGAAGTTCCAGTTGTCATTTACATCAGACAAGATCATACAAGGTCATCATACGCAATCTCACTGAGCTGAATGTGACCATCAAGTTCTGCTTTCCCATGAAGAGTGTCTAATGTCATCAAGTTGGCAAAAGGAGTCAATGGCAATGGTGTGGTCCAACCAGATTGTCACATATGTGAGCTGCTAATTAGCCCACTTCAAAGTCTGGATTTATGACAGAAAGTGTATAGGGGGCAGATGACCATATAGCCGTACCCAAGATACATCAAGACTCACTGTCATACCACAAGATCCATATTAGTCCCAAAGTGAAATCCAAGGCACCCTCCCTAATGAACCTTTCCTAGCAAGAGGAGACAAGAACGTACCAAAAAAAAGGCTCTCAAAAGTGACTTTTAGAAGCAGTATAAGCAATTACTGTACTGACAGAAGTTCTTGGCCATCTGTTGGTACAGCACTGAATGATACATCAATCCAAGAGTCCCTTGCATTAAAGATCAGTATTTTTCCTCTCAATTTACTCCTTCCACAGCTCAGCACCCAAAGGAGCAGACAGGGTTCAAGAGGAAGCTCAATTGCACAAATTGTTGCACCAAATGTACAAATCTCTTGGAAGAAAATGATACGATTGTACTCAGTTTAAACAAGGATGTTTACTTTTAAATAGACTTAAAGGTTTAATTTAGGTAACACCAAACGTATTAATGGTCAAGTACGGTCAATGATAATGGACAGCATGTTATTGTTTGGGCCACTGAATTGTGAATAATAAGTTGAAAATATTTGTCAAGATGCCAAATTCCACATTTAGTCTGGCCAAATGTCTGGCCAAACAATAGCTGTTGCAGTATTTCTAGCAGTGACTTGTATTTATCCATTTTGTTCTCCTTATGCAAGACTAGAATTGGCACAAGATTATCCAGAAAAATTCCCATGCTGATCAACTTTCTTACTGTAAATAACCACAGAACTATACGAAGGTCATGGGACAGTAGAGTATATTCAGCCCATCGTATCTCTGCCAGTAAAATAAGCAGTTGATAAAAAGACAGTCTTAGGAAAAGCAATGGAAATTAGGTCTGCCTTGAGCCACTGCAGGATACAATGCCATTTTCAAAATATAAATCCAGTAAGACAAGCAATTGCAATCAACACTCATAGAATCCCTATAATGTGGAAGCAGGAAATTTGGTCCATTGAGTCCACACTGACCCTCCAAATTTGAGGAAAACAACTCTAAAATCTAGTTGATAAAATAACTCTTGCTTTACTTAGGGAGATTGGCAGCACTAAGCTAAAACAAAATAAAATGGCCCACTTCATCAGGAGTTAAAATTGTATCAGAGATAATAGGAACTGCAGATGCTGGAGAATCCGAGATAACAAGGTGTAGAGCTGGATGAACACAGCA